>ML095034.1:24001-44721 GCA_003697995.1 Taxidea taxus jeffersonii
AACCTCCCTCTGCTCTTCCACACTATGTCTCAGCAATCCCAGTCCCATGCTGACGGCATGTTTAAGAGAGCCGTCAGAAAAATGCATCCAAGAACTGTGAATCAGGGTCATCTGGGAATAGAACACAGTGAGTATCAGTTCAGCAAGATCCACAAACTGAGTCTTTCATCTGAATTTAAAACTTGGCCATTTGTAACACTGAAAACCCCAAGGGGGAATTTTTAGTGTGTGTGGGTTTTTTGTTTTTGTTTTGTTCTTTTTTTTTTTTTTTTGGTCTTCTATAAAACAAAGACCTTTACAAGGCTCTTAGGTCTACTCTGGAGATCACTAAATTTCAGAATGATTGAACTGCTCTCATTTAACTCTGTAATGCGAAGAATCAGAATGGTTCATTAACTAGTTCAATGGCTTAGGGTAGAGACCTGCCAGATCCCGGCTCTGCAACCTGGACCTGGGGACTTGAGCAAGTGTGAGACCACAAGTGGTCAAAGACACATCCTGGGTCCCTGAGGTTCTGTGCTTAGACTGGGGTTCCAAGCAGTTTGGGAGACCCAGCTGCGTTCTCTGGCCAAGCCCATGTGTGTGAGGGGTAGTGAGGAGGAGCAGGAGGACCCTGGTCTGACTGGCTGAAATTCAGGTCTGCCCAGCTGTTCCATGAAGCCCTGGGGTGTCCTCATAGGGCTCTGACCCAAGCAACCTCAGTGGTTTCCTTCATTTTCACAATGCCAAAATCACCATGAAGGAGTATGACTGTTTTCTCCCTGAAGTTTTTATAAAATTCAGCACCGAGGGGAAAAGAATGCAAATCACAACTGTTTTGCTCAATGGCTTTTCACAAACTGCATACACCTGTTGGCAGGGCAATAAGTTTTGACACAATCACCATTTCATCCCAAGTATTTCTTTTCCTCCCTTTGCCGTTCGTTGTAGTCAGACAATGAGGCCACCCTATGATCACTGCTTTAGGGGAGAGAGAGCAAAGCAGAAGTCCTAGGCGTTTGTGTCATCAAACTTTTTCTGCAAAGGTGACTATTTCTGGCTTTGTGGGCCATCCAGTCTCTGTCCCAACTACTCAGCTCTGCCACTGTAGTACAAAGACAATGCATCGCCAAAAGGGCATAGCTGCGTGTCAATAAAACTTCATTTATAAAATCAGGTGGTGTACCAGATTTGGTCCACAGGACATCATTTCCAGGTTCTGGTCTACATAAATGTGTTGGAGAAAATGTCTGAAGCAGGAAGAAAGGCTTCACTCTTCTTACCTCTATGCCCACCTCATGTACAACAGGCAACTTCCCCCTCACTTGGGCATGGTGGCAGCCTTGAGAGGTTATACACACTGGTGGCCCCAGAGAGGGGCCCTGAGTTCTGATCTCCATCCAAGTCAGGAAACAGCAAAACCTCTCTAAGGCTTATGGGATCTGAGAACAGAGAGACCTTTTGTTCATTTTCCTTCCCAGAACACCAGGGAGGTAGCTGGATCTTGGAGAAATGATTGCATGTTTAGGGAGACAGAGTCTCCCAAGAGCCCTGGGCCTGAATGCCAAGTGTGGACAGTTGAATCTAGAGGGGAAAAGCTATGTGAACCAGCAGGAAGGACATCTCTGCAACAGGCTAGTTCCCATGGCTGGGACCAGAGAAGGGATGGGTGAGGTAGCAGATGTTGTATGGTGAGAAGTTATGGGTTGAATTGTGTCCATCCAAAATCATATACTGAAGTCCTAACCTCAGTGCCTCAGAATGTGGCCTTATTTAAACATAGGACCACTGCAGATGTATTTAATTAAGATGAGATCATACTAGAACAGGGTGAGCTCCTAATCCAATATGACTAGTATTCTTATAGAAAGGGGAAATCTGAGATGGAAACAGGGGGAAGAACAACATGCAATGATGAAGACAGAAATCGGGTGATGTTTCTACATTCTAAGGAATGCCAAAGATCACCAGTAAGCCACGAGAAGTCAGGAGAGAGGCATGGAACAGATTCTCCTTCATAGCCTTCTGAAAGAACCAATGCTTCCAAGACCTTGGTCTTGGGCTTCTGGTCTCCAGAACTAAAAGAGAATAAATTTGTGTTGTTTACACCACCCAGTTAGTAATAGTTTGTTATGGCAGTCCTTAGAAGACAGATATACTGGATGACACAGGATCAGAGGTATCCTTACTGAATGTAGTTGTAGATTCAGGGCATATGGGGCAAAAATTCCTAATGTGATTAGGAATCCAACCTGAACTAGAATGGAGTTCAAAAATACAAATTAAAACATCAAAAATATAAATGCAAATAAAAATTGGTTTCTAGAAAAATGAGGCAAGCTACGTTTTCCAGTTAGGGTGTAACTGAGATTTGTGCACCTCATGTAACTAACTTCCTGAGCTGTTCCTAAGCTTTATTTTAGCTTCCATTGTACCTATCTCTAACAACTGTTTTTTCCATATTTACATCTGACTGACCTTATAAACCAACTACCTTTATGCCTTGTCGGAGGTGAATGGAAAGATTAGACATAAGAAAGATTAAGCAGAAAGTGGGCCTGGAGTTGAGGGGTAGCCGTGGAATACCTCATGTGTCTCAGGTTTCTTTCCTCCTGGACTCTGTCTACCCTGTTTCCGCCCATCCTTGAAGCCACCTCCACCCTGAAGCCTCTTTTTACTTCGTACCTGGAGCTTCCTTTGACCATGCTGGAGTCTCTGCTATGATGCTTCTCATCAATCTTGTGAAATGGTGAGCTAGATTACGATCTTCCTCCTATCTTTCTGCAGCCTTCTTGCACAGACTAGTCTTTAACAAACAGTAGACTGAGGTGAACTAATTTATCAAAATTTATTTTAAAAAGACAAAAGAGAGAGCGAAGTTAGGGAAGATAGGGGAGTAGGAAGCACCAGGAATCCACCTCTTCCCAAGACAACAACTGTATTGGCAAAAAACTGTCTGAGGTAGCTATTTTGAAATTCTGGAGTCTAGAAAGCATACACCCTTCTGGAAAAAGCTTGGCTGGTAAGCTGTGGTTTAATCTAGATGCATTTTAGCCTTTATTATGGGAGTGGCTATCTGTTCCCCACACTCCAGCCCCATGGCAGGCAGCTGTGCTTGGTGTGTTTTGCTGCAGCCAGGCTGGACAGTAAGAACCTGGGGTTCTGTGTTCTGACTGTTCAGTGCTGCTTTTGATTTCTGAGATGCAGGGACAGAGGGTGGCCATTATTGTTGCAACTCCTATGAGCTGAAGGGATATCCAGGGAGTTTCAATGAGCAATACATTTTTCGCCCCTTTGGGAGCCAGATATGCAAGGATTGTCATTCAAAAGGAACTGCACATATGGGAAAATTTAGGAAGCCACCAGGTAGGCTCCAGAAAAGATGAAGGCTGGAAAAGGCTTGGGAATATCTTATGCTTTTACTTTAGGTTGATCCCCAGCACAGAGAAACCTTTCAACAGCAAAGAAATAGAAAATCCAGAAAGGGAGAGCTGATTATCAGAGTTACATTATAAGATTCAAATGTCCAGTTTTTCAATAAAAGAATCACAAAGCATACAAAAGAAAAGAAAAGTATGACCCACTCAAAGGGACAAAATACACCAGCAGAAATATACCTGAGAAAACTCAAATGCTGGGCTTATTAAGCAAAGACTTAAAACACTGTCTTAAAAATGCTCAAAGTACTAACGGATGACATAAATCACTACAGAAAATGATATATGACAAAAATGAGAATATCAATAGAGACAGAAATTACAGAAAGGAAAAATAAATTCCAGGATTGAAAAATACAATAAATGAGATAAAAAATTCACCAGGTGGGTTCAGAAACAGATTTAAGCAGCCAAAGAAAGAGTCAGCACATTTGAATATAGGACAATTGAAATGATTAAGTCTGGGGGTGTAAAGAAAAAGAATGAAGAAACGTGAATAGAGGGGATCTGTGGTAAACCACTAAGAGGACCACCGTATACATTATGGGAGTCTCAGAAGGTGAAGAGAGAGGAACAAAGGTTACTTGAAGAAATAATGGATGAAAACTTCCCAGATTAGAAGAAAGACATGAATGTACAAATCCATGAAGCTCAACAAAATCCCAGTAGGATAAACTCACTGATACACTTTTCAATTAAACTGTCAAGAAATAGAGAATCTTGAAAGCAGCAAGAGAGAGGCAACACAAAACACATAAGAGAATCTTGATAAATTATGAGCCCATTTCTCATCAGAAACTCTGAAGGCCAAAAGACAGTAAGGTCGATAATTCAAAGTTCTCAAAAAACAAACAAATGAACAAAAAGAACGCAAAAACAAACAAACAAACAAAAACACCAAGCCAAACCAACCAAACAAACAAAAAAACCTATCAACTAAGAATTCTATATACAGCAAAACTGTCATTCAAAAAAGGAGGGAGAAATTCAGATATTTCCAGGTAAGCTGAGAAGTTTTTATGTACTGTTTTTTTTAAAAGATTTTATTTGTTTATTTGACAGATAGAGATCACAAGTAGGCAGAGAGGCAGGCAGAGAGAGAGGAGGAAGCAGGCTCCCCACTGAGCAGAGAGCCCTATGTGGGGCTTGATCCCAGGACCCCGAGATCCTGACTTGAGCCGAAGGCAGAGGTTTATAACCCACTGAGCCACCCAGGCACCCCTTATGTATTGTTTTTAATACTAGACATGCTCTACAAGAAAAACTAAAGAGAGTCCTTCAGGATTCAAATGAAAGGATGCTAGATAGTGAGGTGACACAGATGAGGAATTAAAGATCTCCAGTCACACAGATATGATGTTAAGCTTTGTCAGGAGAAGGTACCAGAGAGGCATTAGAGAAAGAACAGACTTTTGTCTCTGGTTCTGGTATTGAATTTCTCTCACCAGACTCCTGTGGTGGCCTGTGATGTACGCCACCTCCCTCTGGGCAGCATTTATCCCAGAAGGCAGCTTCTAAATAAACCAAAGCCTTGTGAAGATCCCCAGTCTGGTTTCAGATGCTGTGTCTCTCCTTGGATAGCTTTCCCAAACACCCCTCACTGTGACTTTCCAGACGGTTCCACCAGTGCAGCAGCTCTGCAAACTTCTCTATCACCCAATGGGCCTCGATTTCATCCTCTCCAACAAAGTCTAGGAAATTTATCCCTGGGTGTGTGTGGCAGGGGGAGGCATCTTCCTCCATATTTGTCCCTTCCTTGGGTGCTCTGCCTCAGACCAGAAGGGAGTGGCCACTTCCTATGTTTGCTCTTCCACTGCTGTTCCTGTGTTCTCTTTATCTCTTAGCAGGTAGGTCTCATTACTCCAACCACCTGTTATAGCTAATGTTTTTTACATTAAACTTCCCCTGTTCAAAAAAAAAATGACTGAGTTTTTTTGTTGTTGTTGTTGTTTTCCAGCTTTCCCTTGGGTCACTATTTGATCCTGATTGGCAGGCCTGCTCTACAAAACCACGTCCCCCTTCAATCACACGCATGCACCCTCAGAGCCAATAACTCCTCACTGCCAGCATGTACAGGCAAGTGTGCCCTGCATACAGCTCTCTGCCTACAATGTGCAGCACTGCAGCACGAGCCTCACTCTAGGATAGGTGGGCTTTTCTGCATATTGCACCTCAATAAAGATGTTTAAACATAAGGAAAAAAAATAAGGTAGAGAGGCTCTGGTGAGAGATTGAAAGTGTGGAGAGAAAAGTGAGCTCGACTGGGCAGGACCAGCTGTCTCTTGCTAGGGTGGGGCACAGAGAGCTTTCAGCAGACCCCAGTGCAGAGCTGGGAGGCAGCAAAGGTTCACCAAGGTGAGCAGGATTGCAAGGCACTTTTCTTTGGGAGTGGATGAACACACAGAATCAGGACAGGAGGAAGAGGAACGCTCTGGCTGAGGGACACTTTTTATTTTCTTTGCTCTGTTCTAGTCAGTGAAGATAGATTTTAAGTTGAAAGTCTCAGCAGCGTTCAGATCCACTCACCATCCAGAGACAGATGGCTTGGTGAATGGCTGGCAGCTGCAGATGTCAGGAGTAGTGCATGCCCGGTAATGCCCCTTCTGGGCAGCAGACATCCTAGTTTTAAGACCTCTTCTGCAAGGTATCCAAGTCACACTGGTGACTTAGACTCAAGTGTAAAAGACTGAGATTTTAAAAATCCATCTGTGGGAACACCAGGTCACTGGCACGTTGAAAGCACGCATATGGGGGGTTTCACTTCAGAAGCAAAAAGCAATTATAGGCACAGAACGCCACTCCCTACCCCCAGGCTTCCCCTTGGGTCTTAGAAGCCTGGCTGCTTTCTGAGCCATGCTGCTCCATGACCCCAGTACATTCCACTTCTATGCTCTACTTACCTTCTCGTCCTTCTTGTGCTCTGATGAGTGGGCTTTTCACACAAGACCATCTGAGCCTTTTTTCCCGACCCTACTCTCCAGCCTTCCCTCTAAAACACAAGGCTTCTGATGGGGTACCAGAATTCAAATGACAGATGAACTTTCTGCCTTGCAGTCTTTGGGCAGAAACTCCCATTGACAGCGACACAAATTGTGGCAGGAAAGGACGAGCCTAGGAAGCTAGATGAAAAGCACGGATGGTCCCCCAAGACCCTTATGTCAGCTGGCAAGAAATACAAATTCCAAGTGCTGTAAAGACCAGGACTAGAGAAAGAAAAAGGTGGGGTGGGGGGAAAGCAGACTCTCTTGCCAGTGTTTTTGAACAGTGAATAAACCAGCTGTAGAAGACAGGAAAGGAGCCAGGAATATAAAGTGAAGGGGGTAGGGAGAGGGTGGTGGGAGCGTTCCAACCCCGAGATGTACACAGCAATGAGATTTGGACATCCCTGGCAAATCTCAAGGCAGCAAGCCTGGTGAGTTGAGGAGTGAGCCAGGGAGAGGACATTGCTTTGGTCAGAGACTGGCTCCGGGCCTTGATCAGCTGTGCTTTGTAACAATCACCATGTCAGGCCTCTCTGCAAAGGCAGGCTAACAACAGTTGCCTGGAGTTCATAAAACACTGTCTGTATCCTGCATGTCCCCCAGAAACACTGGGAGCTGCTGCTAACCCACCCGCCCAAGACTGGGCCCTTCTCTTTCTATGCACCTGGACTGCTTCCCTGAAGGTGAGGAACCTTGGAGAACACTGCCAGGGAGAAAGCCCTTTGGTGTTCTCCACAATGAGGAACAGAGCAACGCTGTTATTGCACAAGACTGAACAGGCTAACCAGGCATAAATGTTATAGAAACAAAGACATACTGTTTCTCGCACTCAGGATAAACAAGGCTAGGTGACATTTTGGAGTTTGTTCTGGAGAGAACCTGAGCTCCCCTAACTGTGGGCTACAACCTCCCTGGGGCGGGGCAGGGCAGGCATGGCAGAAGGGGACCATCATATGCAGGGGAACCTGAGCCCTGACTCAGGGCTGTCACAGCTCTGTGAGCACCTCTGTGTGATGGTGCAAGAAAAAGAGGCTAGCTAGTGACCTGCCTTCTTGGCCTAAGAATTTATAATAACCTTTGAGTTTCGGGGGAGAAAAACAGTATCAAGTGGGGTTCTGGGGCACTGGCAAGCAAGGACTGCTTTTTCTCAGCAAGCATGCCTCCAAGTAGTGAGGGAGGCAGCACATGTCATAGAGGGCTATTCTGTTAGAAGCATGGAAAGGAGAATGGTGCCCAGACCCAGGTGGCCTTCATGGAGTTCAAAGCCTCATGTGGGGGAAGGCAAAGTGAAAACAAGTGAGCAAGGACATAAGGGCAATTGTTACAAACTGTTGTTAACACTTGTAATGTGGGAAAAAGGCACTGAGAGATAGTGTAAAGCCAGCACGCTGCCTTGTGCAAGGTGGTCAGGAAGGAGGCCTGAGAAAACATTTACTCAGAGACCCAAGGAGGGGCACAGCAAGCTGGGGAGAGGGAAGGGATACTGAAAAACGTTCAGAGCTTGGAGTGCTCTGAGGACAGAGAGAAGTTCTGCAGTGGGTTGAAACGGTGGCCCCTTCCCCTCCAAGATAAGCCCACCCAGAACCTTCGAATGTGACCTTAATTGGAAAAAGGGTCTTGGTAGACCCTTCTGAGGATTGAGGATCTCTTAAGTAGGAGAGGTGATCATTCTGACTTGGGGTGGGTCTCAAATCCAGTGACAGGTGTCCTCAGAAGAGGAGAGAAGACCATGTGAAGACATACGCAAGTCTACAAAGGCAAAGCATGCCAGAGAGTGCCTGAAGCCACCAGAAGTTCAGGGAGAGGCAGAGTGGGATGAATCCTCCTTCAGGTTCGAAAAGGAATCAATCCTGCCAACACCTTGATTTCAGACTTCTGGTTTCTACAACAGACAGAGGATAAATTGCTGTTTTAAGACACCAAGTTGTGGTAATTTATGATGGCAGCCCCAGGAAATGAATACAGAGACCATGGTTAAGAGTATGCACTTCATTCTAAGTGCAGCAGAGACTGGTGGAAAGGGCTGTAGCAGGAAGAGAGAGAACTGGATTTATGCTTAAGTGGATCTCTGGTTCTGTGTGGAAAATGAATCTGGGGGGCAGGGAGAATGCGGGAAGCAGGCAGGCCAGTGCAAAAGGTCTGAGAGAACAATGGAGCCTCACTGCTGGGCTCTACACCAGTTGACCGTGGGCAAGTTATCTGACCTCTCCACAACTCAGTTTCTAAGGCGAAGAAAGAGCACCTGTCCTGTGGGGCAGCATTCATTGATTTACTATATGTAAATGCCGAGAAGGGAATTGGCATGGTGCATTCGCCATTCTTATCATGAAAGTTTGTAGAGGAGGAGGAGAGGGGATAAGGGGACCATGCATGGACTCAGGGGCTTTGGCCTGGAGCCATGTGATGGAGGGTGGTGCTGTTAATGGAGAGCAGAGATGTGCACTGGGAGGAGAGATCACAGTCTGGGAAGAGTCAGGTTTGAGGCATCCAGGAGAAGACTGAGGGAAGTTGGCAGGACTGTGCCCATCGAGAGTGGGCAGGGACTTTATCTGTTTTTGCCTATCACTGTAAACCTAGACCTAGCAGAGATCCTGGCCCAGAGTCAGAGCCCTGTTGAGGTGTACTGAAGGTACCATGTTGGGAAGGCATGACTGAAATGTGGCACAAGAGCCAAGAGACATGAAAACACCATCATTCTCATTCTGGTCCTTCTACTATTGCCTGACCCATGGGATGTGGCTGGATGACCGAGATCAGACATAAAGACTTCTCTCCAGGGATGTGTCAGGGCCCATCACCATCTGATGTGCTGGGACTCACATACCCCTCAGTGGCCTGTTTGCAGAGGCCTGGCAAATTCTGCCATTCCTCAATGATGAGACATAGGAAGAGGTGCAGAGAGAGAAAACTCATGACCACCACTGGGTGGGGTGGGGGGCACCTGATAAAAGGAATGGAAGATTTTTACAGCAACTTTGAGGTTTCTGGAACAGCTTCTGTCTTGAGGCCAATGGGCCTGGAGGGACAGGGTAAGGACCCAGCCCATGAAATCCCATGGCAGGCCAGGCTGGTGGGGGAGGGCATGTTAGCTTGGCTTTATGAAGTAGGGGTTAAGAGTGGTGAGGGCAGAAAATAGCTGCGATAGGAACAACGGGTCCAGCCAAAGTATGGGGGAGGCCCTAGCCAAGGTCATGCCAAGCAGACAGTCAGGCCCTGAGAAGGTGTGGCTAATGCATCTGCTCAGCCCTGATGACATCTTATATTCTTATAAGGGTTGTTCTCACCTCAAAACAATAGAATTGTCCACTGTCTTGGGGCCACGGGATCCTTCTGGGCATTTAATGGTTCTGCTATGCCTCTCCTATGACATTCCTGTGTAACACCCAATACGGAATGATGTGCCAAAGGAGACTGATCCTCTGCTAGGGTATGAGAGCTCTGGGTGCAAACATGAAGCACCGGGACGGCTACAACTCTTGCAAATAATGCCCTGCTCTGAACAATGCCTTTCCACATAAATCACCCTCCTCTGAGCCTCACATGTGCTGGGAGTTCGGTGACAGGGCACATAGTCTCATCATCTCTGTTCATGGTAAGATGGAGAGGGTCCTCTCCATGCCTTTACAGGCATTCGCATGAATTATCCCAACTTCAGAGAGAGACACGCACGTAATAGCCATGGGCTGCTGTGAGGAGCAGGGACTGGAAGCCTTCTCTGTTTCTGCTTCGAAGGCCAGCTTTTCCTGTGATACCCTGCCAGCTCCCTCTAAAGGCGGAACTGAGAAGGGGCTTCCTTGAGGTCACATGACCAACAAACAAGCCGGTCCCAAATCTCAGCATCCTGATTCCAAACCCAGAGCTCTCTTCTTCATTTAAAAAAAAAAAAAAAAAGATTTTATGTATTTGAGAGAGGGAGCAAGAGTAAGAGAGAGAGCAAGCACAGGAGCAGGACTGGGGGAAGAGGAAGCCTGACTCAGGGCTTGATCCCAGGACCCCAGAATCATGACCTGAGCAAAAGGCAGATGCTTAACTGACTGAGCCACCCAGGGGCCCACAGAGCTCTCATCTCAGGACCACAGATGGAACTATTTTAACTTCATCACAGAGCTATGAAAAAAACTGAAGCCTCTCTCTATTAATTTCTCACCATTTAGCTAAACAGGCTTTCCAACCAACTACACATCCGTGATGGTTACTTTTATGTGTCAACTTGACTGACCTACAGGTTATTTCTGGGTGTGTCTGTGAGAGGGTTTCCGGACGAGATTGGCATCTGAATCTATGGATGCAGGGATCTGGATGGCCCTCCCCAAGGGGCATCATCCAATTCCCTGAAGCCCTCAACAGAACAAAAGGCAGAAGCAGGAAGAATTCACATCCACCCCGTGCACCCTCTACCCCCACTAGGACCTCCCTCTGCATCTTCTCTTGCCTTCCCAGTGGGATTTACACCACCACCTCCCCTGGTTCTCAGGCCTTCAGACCCGGACGGGATAATGCCACCAGCTCCCCTGGGTCTCCAGCTTGCAGATGGGAGATCATGGGACCCTATGAGCCAATTTCTCATTGCAAATCATATATATATATATATTCCTTGATTCTGTTTCTCTAGAGAATCCCAGTATATCCTCCATGCTTTTAAGAAGTCATTCCTAAAAGATTAAAGACCCACCTACTATTTTTCAGGTGCTCTGCTAAATACTGGAAGGAAAAGTTTTAATAAGACACAGTATGTGATGCCAATTCTTTTTTTTTTTTTTTAAAGATTTTATTTATTTGTTAGAGAGAGAGAGAGAGCGAGCACAGGCAGACAGAGTGGCAGGCAGAGGCAGAGGGAGAAGCAGGCTCCCTACCGAGCAAGGAGCCCGACGTGGAACTCGATCCCAGGACGCTGAGATCATGACCTGAGCCCAAGGCAGCTGCTTAACCAACTGAGCCACCCAGGCATCCCTGTGATGCCAATTCTTATAGCACTACAGGGGGCGCAGAGAGTGCTTCTGACCTTGACTAAACTGTGAGGTCAGTTTCCTTTAATCGGCAGGTTCTCGACCTTGGCTGGCCATTTGGTTCACCTGTAGAGATTTAAAACATCCAGTTTCCAGGTCCCAGCTCCAGAATTTGTGCGTTCATTGGTCTGGAATAAAGCCTGGGCATCAGAATTTTTAAACACAAAAGGGGTTTGCTACTTATTTATCAATATGACTTAATTGTGGATATAAAGCATTTCTCTTTACTCATAATTTATAACTCATTAATTTGCAAAATTAATGTGGTCCAGCTGATGGCACACGAGACATAAAGCAGACTGTTTTATGAAATATTGAGAATGGAAATCTCAGAGGAGAAGAGAAAAACCTATGGGAAAGGAATTACTGTAATGAAGCACAAATCTAGCCCTGAGCTTTCTGGAACAAATGTGCCAAGAACAAGAGGGGTCATCATCAAGGTCAATAAAAGGAAGCCAATGAGGGGGAAAAACCCTTCCCAAAACAAAACAAAAAAAACCAAAAAATTATTTTCTGTCAAATAGTTCTAAGAGCACAGGTGAAAAATATCTGGACGAACAAGACAGCTAAACCCCCCCATGCTTTGTGACTCATTCACAGCCAGGCAGCTCCCAGATCAGCTCATAGCCAATCTAGAGGTCAGCCATTCTTCCCAAAGGTCCACAGGCTTCCCCGGAATGACCCTGATTGAGGACGCCTGCAAAGGGAGATTGTTACCCAGCCGTCTCACGGAAGTTTTCTACCCAGGCCCACATGAGGAATAAGGAGCCAGCTCACCACGGAACTTCCTGCATCCGTGTTCACAGCTAGAGCTCTGTCGAACCCAAGACGCCCTTTGACACACAAGACACCCCTGCCCCCCGGGGCCCTTGGAGGGATTTCATTTTTTTTTCCCCTTAAGCTCAAATTCTCCTCAGGAGACAGACCCTTCTTGGCATCAGGCGGAAGAGCTGTGATTTGGAAACCCCAATCAGGGCACCCTGGAGAATGCCTGGTCAAGGGGGACTTACGGGGGGTTGTCACACTTCCTCTGCCGGAAGCGGGCTCCTGTCCCACACGTCCGGCTGCACATGCTCCAAGCACCCCACGGGCTCCAGTCTCCATCCACGTGCTCCGGAATGGGCGTCTTGCTCACACACTCTCCTGCGCGGCACCACTGAAACACAGCAGGGCAGGCCCCGGGCCCCAGGGCCACTCAGCGCCAAGGAATCCCACCTGCTCGCTCGCCACATCACTGTAATTCCCTCTGCCTGAGAAAACACCACGCCATTCCCAATGGCTTTTTGTAACTTACACAAAAGTAGGCCCTTTTGGGGGTAGGCATACTTGTTAACTCTGGAGACCGTCCTTTCTTACTTGCCCTGCCACGTATATACCTGTGGGCTTTGCATTTTGCCCTAACAGGCCATATAGAATGGGCTCCCTTGGAGTTTTCTCAATTCTCAGAGAAAGGATTAATTCACGGGACTCATGAAGAGACCCGAGCTTAGGCAAACTTCACTTCACGTGAGTGCCTCATCTCTCTGGAAGGCTGTGCTTCCTGGCTCTGTGGTTTTGCACTTCAAAGTTGGGTTTGGTGCTTGGGGAGGACACTGCCAGCTCCACAGGGGTGAACCCTGGCTCTGAGAATAAGAGAAAGCCACTCCTCTACGATGGAATTGCCCAGCATGCCTGGCACTTTTGGGCCACGAGAGGTGATTTAGTGGTTTCTCATCATGGCATCTGGTTCACTCCTTACAGTGAGGACTAAGGAGAAATCTGTGGCTGTGGGCCCTGAACACCCCTCCTCTCCAACATCAGTTTCTCCTATTAATGAACATGGGGCCTGGGGCTTGCTCTCTCAAACTCTACCTAGACTCTGTTAACACGGTGCTCATTGAACTCGTTTTGGGATAGCCTTTTGTGTATGGCCAGCGATCCTGTTTTCCCATGTATGGTTTGTTGATGTAAAAGGTTTTATTTTTGTTTTTTAAGGAAATTCACTTGTGTGACAAAAAGAGTCAATTTAATAAAAATATTAAGCAATTCTTGTATCTTATCAGAAAAAAAGGAGAGAGGTGATAGAAGTGTCCCTCTTTGCCCAGAGTGGGCTCCATGGCCCTTTCTGGGGCAGCCCGGGGGGAGTGTCAGGCACTAGTATGGTATGGAGACTTAACCTTCAGGAGACTTGCCCAATGCCCAGGAGACGGGGGCCAGGGGAGGGCCATGGGAGGTGGGGGTTACCTTGTCTGCCCCACACTCGGTGCCGTCCAGAGGAGGGTCCAGCTTGGTCTTGCAGGACGTATCTCCTTCCACCAGGCACCACAGTCCAGCACACATCAGATGCTGCTGACAAGGGAAGGAACACAACTGCCTAGAACGCCATAAACAGGTCACTCCTGTGGTTGGAAGGTGGGGCCCAATGACTGGTTTGGATTTGGAATTTGAAATATGAAAGGAAGAAGGAGGGTCATGAATCTGGATATAAAAGTGCATCATTCAACTGGTTCATTTTAATTCCACAAAATTCTGTGCATTGACTCCTAGGTGGGGCTTATCTTGGGGGATTTGGTTCAGCAATTTCTGCATTAGCTACTGAGGGGATGTCCAACACAGGGTGCAGGCTGTGTGCCATTAACACATACCTTCCATTTAAATGTAGGAAGATATGAGGCAGATACCCATGGGTCAGACAGAGTGCACGGGAAAAGAATCTCCCTGGCCTCGCCTCCTCACAGAGGACCTACTAGAAGAGGCAGCTCTGTTGCTGAGGCTGGCGGGGGCCCTTACACGGGCCTATAAGCCAGAGCCCCAAGGCCAATAAAGGGCTCAGAGACCCTAAGGGGTTAAAGAAGGTTTTTCACTCTCCCTGTGGTCACCCATTTTCTAGTTCAGCTGACTTATGCATAATTTCTTACAGTTATTTCACCTAAGGAATTTCTTAACATGCACGAATATACAATTAAAATAATTCTTCAACAAGGCCAGGCATTTAAAAACAGACCCCGTTTGTATTAATAGAAAACCTGCATGTTGACCAAGTGCTCAGGATGGGACCATTTATGAAAAGAACTGGGGCAGACGTGGCTAGCATCCTCCCTGGCTGCCTCAGTCTCCCCTGCAGGACACAGAGCATACTCAGTGTCTGCACACCGGCTGCCGCTTCTCCAGTCTCTCTGCCGGAGGCCATCCTCTGACCTTGGAGTGACCCTGGACCACAGGAATGGGAGCTGAACAGCCCATCTCCCCTGGTGGGACGGCTCCGAGGCAAGCTCCTCACTTCTCTCAGAGGGTCCTGGTGGGATGGCCCCACTGTCCCTGCGGTCGCCTGCCCTTCAGTGCACTTTGGTCTCTCCACCCTCCTCTCCCACGTTCCTGCCCCCTCACAGTGCTTCCTGGGATCACTTCCCAGATAAACTACTTGCACCCAAATCCTCGCCTCGTGGTCTGAAAATTGAGAACAGATGTACCGAAGGCTCTTTTAAAGAAGCAGTGCTTTCAGGATGCCAAGCCCAATCATGGGGAAGAGGCCTGGGCTGGAGCAAGGAAGACCTCACCCTCTGGGGCGTGGCCAGGGCACCTGCGGGTGCATTTTGGGCTGGGTGAGGGTCAAGAGTCCTTGCTGAGGACAGTCACAGTGGAGTTTGCAAAGCGTGTGCCTTGCTTTGTGCAGAGGGCCGCCTTTCCAAGTACTCTCAAACATCTGCACAGAATAGATGTGTACCGTGCTCTCTCAAGTCAGAAAGTATTTCGAAGCTGAAGAGATAAAAGGAGAAAAAGGGAAGGAAAGCAGAGCTGGAGGGTCTTTGACAAAGAGCTCAAAAACCCACAGCACTTCCTCATTTTTCAAGTATGTCGAAACTGCTCTGGGCCCTTAAAAAAGTTTATGATTCAAGTGGAACGGAGCACATTTGGGGTCAGGAAAGCACCTGCGTTCCCATTACTGCTCACCTCTCCACAGAATGGTAAAAAGATGAGAACCCTGAGCACACCACCAGCTGGTCCCATAAAGACAGACTGTACCTCATTAAATGTTTGATTCCATGCACCTTGACCCCAGAGCTCTTCAAGAGTGTGGTGTCAGTGTGTGGACACGTGTTCATGAGACAGGCTGACCCCGGAGGTAATTTATGGGGTAGGAGTGCTTGGGATTAGGAGACGCACCTGCCCCGTCAGGAGGGAGAGGAAGAAGGTGGTGTGAACTGTTATGCACTTTATAGACAGCACGTTCCCATAAAACCTTTCTACCATCAGAGAAAAGGAGATGAGGTCAGGCAAAGCTTTCTTACATAGAACACAAAAAGTACTAACTGTAAAGGGAAAAAATTAATGACATATTAAAATGAAGAACTTCCGTTTATCAAAAGACAACTCTAAGAAAGTGAGAGAGGGTATCTGTAATACATGGGATATTTGTAATGCATGGAACCAACAAAGGATTTGTATCTAGAATACACATAAAAAACACAAAACAAAAGCCCCCGTGGACAATTAAAATGGTGCAGTAGAAAAATGGGCAAAAAACTTAGACACTTCACCAATTAAGGCATTTAAATGTAGGGAAGGTCAATAAACATATGAACAGGCGCTCAGTTTCATCAGCCATCAGGGAAAGGCTAATTAAAACCACCAGTCCTTACCTCTACCCACCCACCAGAATGACTCAACAACAGAGACAGAGAATACAAAGTGTTGGGAAGGATGTGGTGTGATAAGAACGATCTTAAATTAATGCCAAGCTTCTAACTCGGTCCAACAACTCTGAGAAACTCTTTGACAATACTTACTAACGCTGAAGACATGCACGTTCTAACATTCAACAGTGCCACTCCTAGGTATGCACTGGACAGAAACGTGTGTCTCTGTTCACCAAAAACATTTTGTCAAGAAGGTTCCTAGCAACAATCTTTGTATTTGTCCCAAAGTTGGAAACCGCCCAAGTGGCCATCAACAGAGGAATTATGGTCTACTAGAACAATGGAATACGGCATGATCCCATTTATATGAACTTCAAAAACAAGTAGGAGAAAATGGTGGTGCTGGGAGTCAGGACAGTGGTTACCTTTCTGTTTAGTTTCAAAACGAAGACGAGGGGATTGAGCAGAGAAGGCAACTTTAGAGTGGCAGCTTCTGACCCCAGCTCGGCCATCAGCATCACCCTGCGTGCCCAAGCTAAGCAGCTGTCCTTTTGTGATTCATTTTCAGCACTGGAAAAACAGTATGGACAGCATGAATGCTTGTTACTGTGATGCCTTTTAGAGAGCTGGCATTCATGTTGTCCTTTCCAAATGACAAAGTACTCTGACATGTGTTCAAGGCTCATGACAGCTATGAGAGGCAGGCAGGACAGGGCTTTCTCTATTCTTTCCATTTTTCCAAAGATGAGATGGATGTATGCAGAGGTCAAGGGCCCAAGTTGGGTCAGAAGTACTGGGCTGGGAGTTCATTGATCAAGGTTCATATCTTGGTTCTCAACCTATGTAGTGGCTCCACAGATGTGTTCACTCTCTAAAAACTAATCAAGCTCTAAATGAAACATGCATTCTTATGCAAGCACAGTATACTATTTATAGTAAAACTATTTAGAGAGAGGGAAGATAAGGAGAGAAATGCATGCTTAAACTGGTGAGGGAAGAGTCTCTGGACCCAACCTATCACCAAGCAGAAGTAGGAAAATCAGGGCTTCACAAGGAAATTACAAGGAGAGACCCTATGTTTAGGAAGCCATTCCTCAGAGCAGGAGATAGAGTGCACAGTGGGCAGTCTTGCAACTGCTGGTCTCTTTGGATCAGAACCCACACTCCTATCATAAAGAAAATCCCTATTAGCCTGGAAATAACTCTGACAATCTCCAAAATGAATATCCTATCAATCGCTGGTCCAAGAATAACTTAGAGGTGAGCAATAGTCAAAAACAATCAGTATAGGATTTATACAAATTAATATGAATAAAAAGGGAAAAGATACAGGAGGAAGAAAGCATGGGAAGAACACTCACCAGATAATATGATCATCATATGGCTAAAAAGAATATCCAAACCTATGTGCATTATTTTTTTAAAACCATAGTATTTTTTTTTTTTTTAGTTGCAAAAAGCAAATACATAAGAACTCAGGGAAAAGATGGTCAGGTCAAAGGAGATAAATTATCAGCCATCAGAACTGGGCCAAGGAAGGTAAGAAAGAATAAAATGAGATGGCCACTGAGGACAACACTGAGAGCAGCAGAAGAAGAGAGGTACCACTGAACACAGAGAGGTACATGGAGTTAATGACTGAGAAAAAGTGAAATGTAATAAAATGAATAAACAACGGAAACAGATTTGGCAAAAATGATAGACATGGAAGACATGTCAAGGAGATGTGACATAAAGCAATTTTGTGGGAGGCAAAGAGGATGAGCTCTATTTTTTCCAGTGAGGGGACAGATGTTTGTGGAGGTCAAGGGCCCTGAGCTGGGACTGAAGCACAGGACTACTAAAGAAGAGAACCAAGGTGATGGAACAGAAAAGGTATCTGAAGAGAAATTCAAGATCCTATCCTGAAATGAAAGAACGTCTCAGTTTCAGACTGAAAAGCAAAACCCCATTCCAGGAAAACATGGCAAAGAATAATGAGCACAGAGGCATGTCCTGATAAAAGTTACCAGATTTCAGAGATACAGCCCAAAATATTTTAGGCAGCCAGACGAAAAGATCAAGTAACCAACAATGGGAAAAGACAGCAGATTTCCCCACAGCAGCACTCAATGGCCAGATGGCAATGGAGCCATGTTTAGAAGGACACAAGGAAAGAAAGTGTAACCTGAGCAATTTCTAGCAACTAAAGTGTTGCTCAAGTATTTAGGTAACAGCAAATTATTTTTTTAAAGACTTTATTTATTTGAGAGAGAGAGAACGCACAAGCAGGGAGGAGAGGGAGAAGCAGACTCCCCCCCTGAGAGGGGAGCCCAATGTGGGGCTTGATCTCAGGACCCTGAGATCATGACCTACGCTGAAGGCAGATGCTTAATTGACTGGGTGCCCCAGAAAATTATTTTTGAACCTATAACTAGCTGATTCCTTTTTTACAAGAAAGTACTAGAGGATAAAGTCCAGTCAGCAGAGAAACAAATGCAAAACCTAGAAGTGACTAGAAGTGAGCACCCATCAAAACATTGATTGAAATGTGGGGACTGAAATTAGAGAACAGAATGCGGAGGATATAAACTTGGATGAGGCAAAAATGATACAGATATAAGAACAGGCTAGAAAAGAAGGTGCAGTAGGGTGGGGGAGCCTAAGAGACTGTCCATATATATCAGTTTTTTTATCACATATAGCAGGGGGAGGAATAAAATGTAAGAAATGTAAAGATATCAGATCTTTTAAAGGGAAAATATTAATCACCAAGACAAATAATTAAATTGGGGTGTAGAGGGAATTGAGAGAAGGAGCTTAAAGGTGGAAATGCATTTATTTCATCATGCCCATGGAATTAGGGTACAGTACAAACTATAAAGAGAGGTTTGCCTACGACACCTTTTGTTTCTAGGAAGTGTCAGAATAGATAAGTCTGTGGAAGGCAATGTTATTCTTCCATTCCAAAAAGAGCTAGGTATTATTTTTAAAAAGGACATTTTATTAAAGATTTTATTATACCCAATGTGGGGCTCAAACTTATAACCCCAAGATCAAGAGTCTCATGCTCTTACCAACTGAGCCAGCCAGATGCCCCTAAAATGTCATTCTTACTGCTGAGCTAACCAAAAAAAGGAAATACTCAAGAAAATCAATACAACACACACACATAGCTATACTTGTACGTACTTACAACACAGTCCAATCTGTAGTCAGCACATATAAGGAGTGTGCTTCCCTGAGAACTGGCAATGATCAACATTCCAGTTGGGAGAGTAAGTCTGGAATCTGGAAGGGAGTTTATGAGTTCTAGAAGGATTGGTGGCACCCCTAGCTTTTTGAGACAAATATGAAGTCTCTCTGAGGGAAAGCAACCACCATTCAGGCTCTCAAAATTCCCCAGTGATTTTTAATAAAAGTAAACTCACGATGAAATATGGAAACATAAATGACAGCTGGCAGAAGCAACCAACAAAAAGATTAAACTTCCGAGGTATTTAGATGATAGAACAATCAGATACAGAATATACAGTAACTATCTAGGAGTACCTGGGTGGCTCAGTCAGTTAAGTGCCCTACTCTTGATTTTGGCTCAGGTCACTGTCTCAGGGTTGTGAGATCGAACCCTGCATTGAGCTCTGTGCTGGGTGTGGAGCCTGCTTAAGATTCTCTCTCTCCCTCTCCCTTTGCACCTGTCCACCCTCTCCCTCTCCAGAAAAAAAATCATTATAATAATTATCTATAAAATGTTTAAAGAAATAGAAGATAACATCACGTATGCAAGCCAGTGGGGAGATATAATTGAATATGATCAGGCAAATCTGAAAAGGAAACTAGAAAGAACTTTTTTATGAGAATAATTGTTGAAGAAAAGCAGTGGATTCTGACATCATTGAAAGAGAGAATTCATGACTGGAAAACAGATTTGAAGAAATTATAAAGAAGAGAAAAGAAATTGGAAAAAACTTTAAAAAACTGGGTTAGGAGATAACAAAAAGGAAAATACTGATGTATTTTCAGTCCCAGAAGAAGAACAGAAAGAATGGAAGAGAGGCAGTATTTGAGAAGATAAGTAGCTAACACAGAATATATACTGTGGAAAATACTGAGTCTCCCCATTTTAGCAAGGGGCAGTCTTCTAAAATGGGCCCTGTATATCCTCCTACTCATGCTTTTGTGTAACACCCTCCCCAACATTTGATGAAACTACTGGATTGCTTTGCAACCACTGAAAACAGCAAAAATCATAGGATGTCATTTTAAGCAACTCTTGGGCCAATGGGAAAGTCAAAACCAAAGTCGCAAATTATGAAGAAAATGCTAAATATCGTGACATATGAAGGAAGAGTCTCAAATACTCAAACAAGGAAGAAAATAATTGTCTACTCAAGATGTATGAAAGGGGAACAATATAAATTTCTGAGAAAACAGAATAAATTAACGAAGATAAAAGGAGAAATTTATTATTTAGGAAACAGAAAAACCATAGACAAATATGAGTTGGCTCTGGGGGAAAAATGAACTGGATACACCACTTGCTAACCTATTTTAGAAAAAAGGAAGAAAGCATGAATAGTAAGACAGAAAGAAAGGAGAAAAAAAAAAGAAAAAGATGGACAGAATGAAAGAAAGGAGATAACCAAAATGTAAAGAAAATTTTATGTATGTATATATACATATATGGATATAAATTTTAAATAATAATCAGTGATCACTGAG
>RCUC01066465.1:0-21239 GCA_003697995.1 Taxidea taxus jeffersonii
CATTCATTCATTCATTCATTCATTCATTCAACAAGCAGATGTTGATCACCAACTGTGTGCCAAGCGCACAGTAAGCACATTGTGAATTACTCTGTTTCTATTTTTTATTACGATGAACTTGATTTTGTAATTGGCTAGCTCAAAAACTTTTATGCAGATTAAGCAGAGAAAGGTGAAGGCGGCACTGTCTTCCCATTCTCTTTTCTCTGTTTCCCTTAAGACCCTCTATTTCAGTGCAGTAGAGAAATAGTGAAGATATTTTTAGAAGGACTTATAAATAAAACCCTCTCTGTTTTTGTTCCTCTTAGTCAAAATGCATAGAGTGGCTTTTCCCCACGTTCACAGACCGAAACACTTTTTTCCCCCAATAAGAAGTATTTCATGGAAAAAATGTAAAGAGACGTCCCAGCCGGCGACTACACAACTATTTACAACCAGGCATAAGATCCACTTGACAACAGACTATGAATGAGAAGGGGGGCTTTTGCCCCCTTCATAAAAATTGTATCACTCCCCATGCATATAAATTAATTGAAGTGTCTGTGCCCGAATGTGGAGTTATCAGAAAGTGCTACCACTGAAATATACCTCCTTTAGCAATAGATCCTGGGGTCAGAGGGTCAAATTAGAAATAAGAAATGTATTATCTGAGGCTCAGACATTACTCTCTCAGGGATCACCTTTCATAATATATACCTTCTGATTGGAACGTTGATGGCCTGGAGATCTTATGTGGTGTAGGAAAGAGGAACATTCTACAACTTGAGCATTTGTTGGGAAGGCTGGCACAAGGTAAGGGCTGCAACAAGGACCTGGGAGCAGCCAGCTTCTGGATCAGGTGGTAGGACCCTCTAATAAAATGGGAAATAAATGAAAGGGACAGAAGGGCATGGAAAGCTTTCTCCAAAGTTTTGTTTAAGGCTGACTCTAATCATTACCTCATTCTACCCCATCCTTTCAAATGGTGGCATTATAAAAGAGGGTTTCTAAGATTTTCTAATATTTACACTCATTATCCTTAATTAGGTTTATATTTTAACTCTATATAGAAATTGTTCTCACAGTTTCTGCTTCATGCATAAATTTCTCATTGGTAGTTTTAAGGTTCTTTTAAATCTTGGGACTGTAGTCTTTCTAGACAAAAGTATTGTGAAAAGAACATGGATTTGAGAATCAGGCAGGTTGAGTTTAAATTCCTGATCTGACACTTGACAGTCTTAGGCAAATTACTTAACCCCTCCAAGTCTCTAATTCCTTATCTGTAAAGTCAGATATACTTTCTATCTCTTAAACTATTTTAGCAAGAGAATTTTTTTTTTTAAGTACTTGACATAGGGGTGGGGCCTTGGGAAAGACTGTATATTGTTGCCTCTGACAATATTCTACCCCCCCATAAGGATAATACTCACCAACTCAGTGCCACATGACTGTGTGCCAAGTATAACATCCTCACTCCATTGGTGTAAGGCCTGGCTGGGAAACAGACATGCTCTGGATGGTAGGGTGTATGTGGTAGTTTCTAACAGAAACTTTTTATGATATCATGTGATTCTGCTCACTCCTCTTGAGATTCTGCCCCACCACCATGAAAAGCATATCCCCCCAAGTAACAAAGCATATGGAGTTTACTGGAGCCCAGCTGAGCCCAGCAGAGCCCAACAGAGTCAAGGTCAACCTGTAGACTGAAGAGCAAGAAGTATAGGGTTTGTTGTTAAAGACAACTGAGATCCTGGTATTGTTTATTAGTACAGCAAAAGCTGACTATTACAGTGTTCAAGGAGTCTTTGTATCC
Source organism: Taxidea taxus jeffersonii (assembly GCA_003697995.1). Lineage (NCBI taxonomy): Eukaryota > Metazoa > Chordata > Mammalia > Carnivora > Mustelidae > Taxidea > Taxidea taxus. The sequence continues at coordinate 1,793 of RCUC01066465.1, forward strand.
CACCCCCTTTCTCTTTATAGAGTTTTGTTCAAGCTAAATGAGAAAATGTAATAAATCCCTATACCAGTAGCTGACACAATGTTGGTTGCCTTTCTTACTCCTCATCCGCTGTTTAGTCTTCTTGGTTTCATACTTTTTCTGGTATTTACTTGGGATCCAGATAGTAACTAGATGGACCTGGAAATCTTGGATTTCCAACCACTGCTATGGTTCCTCTAACCATCGGAGCTCATAATTGGATCACTTTTACTCCCTCAGCTTCGTCTTACTAAAGGCCCTGGTGCTAGGTTGGAGTTCCAACACTAGGTTAGTGGTCAAATGCCCCCAAATTGTGGTGTAGATGCAATAGATAGGAGCCTGGGCTTGCCAGCCCCCAAATATTTAGTTGTGCTCCATAGAAACTAGTAAGAAGGATGAAAACAAAAGCCTGGGCCTCAGAGGAAGGGCATTATTCACTGAGTACACTGGCTGAATGTACTTTACCCTTCAGTTGGTCTGTTGCCACTGTTTTTCCTTCTACCAAGCCCAAGCCCAATGGCTGGCTACAAAAAAAAAAAAAAAAAAATCTGGAATGTGCTGGATCATTATACAGATTGCAATATCAGAAGTCTTGTTGAATCCATAATCTGGAAGTAAGCTTGTGAGCAGATCCCAGAGAGATAAATGAAAAGGATGGACAATATGATTCTGAGACACATCTATGGGGGTTAAGGATCTAAAGCTTAGAATTGGGGGAAAGCCAATTTGGGAACAGAGAGATCTAACTGGCTGGAAATCAGAGTAAAGGCTCGGACATAGGAGGCTCCGATAAATTTTCCCTGGTAGCTGTTCCCTTAGCTGTTACTGTTTTAGAGGAGCTCCCCGTCTGTAAGGAGACTCTAAGTCAGGATACCCTAAAAGGGATATTAAGCCTCTGATATACTCCTATAGGTAGGGGATCAGGGTGGTGATCCCATAGGACCGGAGTGTCAGTTCGTCCAAGAACTCAATAGAAAAGTGGGATGTGAGAAAGGCAAAACACAAAGCCCTTGCTACAAACCTACCTTTTCATATACAAGGATTTCTTGTGCACTTGATGTTAATTAATCAACACTGTCCCCCTCCCCAGTACAAAATCAGAGCCGTTTCAATAATCACTAAAAATGTGAAAGAATTCAGGAAGTGAATAATTTTTACTTTTATTCATTCCTTAACTTTTTGGGGAGAGAAAAAGTCTTCGGTTGAGTTAAGAGAAGAATACAGATCAGCCTTTCTCATATAAAGGTATCCATAACATAAAAAAACTACTTTGGGAAATGAGAAGTTTAATTAGAGAGACTGGTAAAGTCTCTTGTGGGATAGAAGAAGATTCAGGAGGTAAGAACTTTAAGAGACAGCATGCTTTATGAATAATGCAATAGCTAGACTTCACCATTTCTTTCTACAGATTTACATTTCTGAAAACAAAAGGTCAAAGTACATGGGAAAAGCATTTGAAGCCCTAGAAACCTCTAAGCTGGCAGAACCAGCCCCCACAATATATTTGCAGCCTGCTTTCCCAGCTTAATTCCTCTTACCCATGGTCTGAATTATAGCAAATTAAATCACATGAGGTCTCCTGCAAACACCCACAAGAGCATTCTCCACTCCTCCCACTGCCCCCCTTCCCCCTTTGAGAGCCTCCCCATGCCAAGGACCATGCAGATGCCTGCACCAGAGAGCCTCCTTTAGCTACAAGTGATGCCTTCTCCTCTAACATTTTGTTTATCTCTGACACACTTGAAATTTTCTACTTTTTACGATAGTATGTGCTATAGTATATCATTTCCACTAGACTACAGAATGCTGAGGGGAAGGATTTTATCCAATATATACCAAAAATATAAAGAAGGTGCTCAAAACAATGAATTACTACATACAAGTAATAAGGGGCACCTGGATGGCTCAGTCATTAAGTGACAATTCTTGATTTCAGCTCAGGTCATGATCTCTGGGTTTTGAGATCGAGATCCGAGTTGGGCTCTGAGCTGGGCAGGGAGCCTGCTTAGTCTCTCTTAAAAAAAAAAAAAAAAAAGAATGAGAAAAAAATAAGAACCAAGATGGCATCAGCTTTATTCTTTTCATGTTCACCACCCTCTTCTGTTCAATTTTTTTTTCTTTTTTTAAAGATTTCATTTATTTGAGAGAGAGAAAGAATGAAAGAGAGAGAGAGAGAGCATGAGGAGGAGGAGGGTCAGAGGGAGAAGCAGACTTCCTGCTGAGCAGGGAGCCAGATGCGGGACTTGATCCTAGGACTCCAGGATCATGACCTGAGATGAAGGCAGTTGCTTAACCAACTGAGCCACCCAGGTGCCCCTCATTTTTTTCTTTTTAAGATTTTGTTTATTTATTTGACAGTGAGAGGGAACAAGCAGCTAGAGGGAGAAGCAGGCTCCCAACTGAGAAGAGAGCCCAATGGACTCAGGGCTCTATCCCAGGACCCTGGGACCACAACCAGAGCCAAAGGCAAACACTTAATCGACTGAGTCACCCAGACGCCCCTTCTGCTCAATTTTTATTAATAGTCCTATTATCAACAAAAATTGTTGATTATTAATAAAAAGTGTTGATGTTTAAAAGGGTTAAATATTTCTAGGGAGCTAGTTGCAAAACAATGGTATCCTGTCCAAATAGCCAGAAACAACCACTTTCGATCATTTCTGTCCTATCTCAATACTTGGAAGATCTGAAAAATGTTTGTGTTCTACCCTCAGGCTTGACTGGTGGTCTGGCTTTGTACAGAATGCAAATTGTAAATAATTTTCAACCAGAATTTTGGAAGTGCTGTTTCATTATCTTTAAGCTTCTAGTAGTTGTTGTGGGAAGTAGCCATTCTAATTCCTGATCTTTCATCTGTGAACATTTCTTTTCTCTCTGGAAATGTGTACGATCTTTACATTGTCCCAGTGGTTAGACATCTCCCAGTGATACATCTGGTTGCAGATCTATTAGTATGCATCATGCTGGGCACCCAGTACAGAGTCTCATAATCAATATTCTAAAAAATAGACTTTTCAGAAATATTGTACATATATCTCAGATTATTTTTGAAGCCACTTAGAATTTATTATTACAGAATTGATTTGAAATATAAACAGCTAAAGTTAGTATTCACATAATTCTGGTTTTTCCACAGGAAATACCATTGGTCCCTCTGTGTTTTTAGAAACTGAAAGTGAATGATAGAGATGTGTAATCAGGAAGTAATTACCTATATGAACATTTGAACCCTGTTGAAATACCAGGTGTTTAATGTCAGAGCTGGATCCTATGATAGGAGCAACTGAGGGATCATAGCAGCAAGGAGCTAAAAAGGTCAAAGAAAACCATCAAAGAGCTAAAGATTTGAGGTTATTTCTGTCCATTCTTGTAAGTTCATGGCTGGGCCTTGACGAGGAAGTGGAGGATTGCTCAGAACCTGCATTATATGTAGGATATAATTTGTCTGCAAGAGAAACATTCTTTAAGACCATTCACTGGGTTAAGGGAAGGAGCTAGAGGGGTGTCCGTAAATATAAAATTGAGCATTTATGTAAAAACTTAATAAATAATTTCTCCAAAAAAATCAGGGTCACTTAAGGGGGAAAAAGGAGAATGTTGCACTGCTTTGTAAGGAAAAACAACAACAAAACAAAAACCCACCAAAAAAAAAAAAACAAAAACAAAAAACAACCAAAAACCCAAACCCCAAACCCCTACAAATCAGAGAATATGGAATTATAACTACAGAATGTTCTGATTAACTCACCCATAAAATAAGATGTATGGTAAAGGTCACCAAACCTTACCAGTGACATAATTCGGACCTGTCAAAACCCATCCAATTATTCCTCAGGGAAATTAGTTTGCTAGTTACCCGAGCCAGTCTCACCATAATCCTAGTGGACCAGAGCAGGACTTGGGACCGGCCATTTTGGGTGTAAGGAGAAACCCTTCTGATATGGGTGACTACTGTTGCACCCTTTGATCTGAAAGTCCTCCCCAACTGCTGCTATCAATCACCAATTTCCTTCTTTCTGTAGGTCCTCCCTTCCCTTCCTGGACAAAGTTAAATTTCTGGCTCTGACCTTGAGATATTTCCATCACTTCTGTTTTGCCATCTACATTTCCTTCTTCATTTTCTTCATGCCTGGTTTGAACTAACTTTCCTGGAGGCAAAAAGCATTACTCTAGCACCCTTGGAAAAAAAAAATCCCAAACCAGGCTTAACATGCTTTGAAAAGACGCATGATAAAACAATCTCAAAAGAAGGATGGGTGAGGTTGAGAATGTAGAAGAAGTGACCTTGTAGATAATTGTGCATGTTAATTCTTAACTGAGATTATTTTAGCGCTCTGAGCAAAAGGAGTATCCCAGCTCATTCCTTGCACAGTTTCCCTGATCACAAGGTGATACGTTTCCATTCCACACCCATGCCTGATTGTAAACACATGTGTCCTGTGTCAGGTGTGGATGATACAAAAGAAACAAAAATTACTCATTGTTGCTCACCACATATATTTATATCTTTGGAAAATGACATGTTTCATGATTTAAAAAACCTTGGAAGTGGGAAAACATATAAAAAGGAATACAAAAAAGTCATGCCAAGTTTTATCACTGAAAACAACATCTTTGAACATGGTGATAGATCTACTTTTGATCAGAAAAGAGTTCAGATGTATGTGTGTGCGTGTTTGTATGATCTTACCTATGAAGATGAAACACTGAGGGAACCTGACTGCACATATATGTCTGGATCCTAAATATCGAGTCAGATGTGTTTATATAACATTGAATATATGAAACACTGAGCTTAATGGACTTTACTGAAGTACAACATTTCACCCTTTGGATACATTCTAGATTTTTTAAACAACACATTATTTTTTGGACATTAGTGTATTTCTGAAATTCAGTTTATAAGTTGCTGTATCTTTGGCCTTCATTACATTACTCTTTACGTTTTTCTCTGATTGTTTCCTTTGGATGAATTCCAAGGAGTAGAAATTCCAAGGACTGAGGTCACAGGTCACATGTTATGACTGTTTCTGGCATTCTTGATATGTATATTACCAAAAGGCACTTCAGAAAGGTTGTATAGTTCTCACTGGTGTAGCGGAGTGTAAGAATGTTTTTTCACCAAGGATCTTTTCAACATATGATTTATATAATTTATAATGCTGCTATTTGGAAAATAGGTTGTTAATTTCTAGGAAAATTAAACACACACATGGGATTCATTCATTCTTGTTTTAATTTAAATTTCTTTGATTATGATTAAGTTTGAACTTTTAAAAACGTGTCTATTAACGATTTGTATATTTCTCTTTTTATTTGTGAATTTCCCATTTATTTCATTTGCTAGTTTTTCTGTTTGGGGTGTGTGTGTGTGTGTGTGTGTGTGTGTGAGAATATATAATTATATATAATAAATATATAACATTCTATAACAATATTATATATTATATTTAAAATTAAATTTAATGTTACATATTAAATTTAAATATTGAATGATATATAATAGTGTTATATAATATATATAATGAAGAAATACTGTATACATAATTTTGTGTGTGGATTGTTAAGAGTTTTTCATAGATGAGGATATTAACCCTTTTTTGATTTTTAACAGTTATATTGAGAAATGATGGATATACAGTAAAATGTACATATTGAAAGTATACTTTTGACTTATAAAAGTATAAAAGTATCACCCTAATCAAGATAGTGAACCTCAGAAGTTTCTTTGTACCCCTTTGTCATGCTCCCCTCCCTCACAGCCCTCTCTGCACCTGCCGTATCGCAAGGCAACTACTGATTTCATTTCTGTCTCTATAGGTTACTTTTAATTACAAAAAAATAGTATTATATAACATGTCTTTCTTCTTTTTGGGTTCTTTTCATTCTTAACTATTTGGAGACTTATCTATGTTCTGTCATCTATCAATAATTCATTTCTTTTTAATGCTATATTTGCATTATACTGTATTGATACAAAAGCTTGGTATAACCATAAACTTGGGTTGTTTCCAGTTTTTGAGCTATTACAAAGACAGTTTTTATAAATCTTGCTGTAAATATTTTTGAACAAACATATGCCTTCATTTCTCTTGGGTAAATGGTCAGATCACATGATACACGTATGTTTAACTTTTCTAGAATCTATCGACCTATTTTCCAAAGAGGTTGTATCACTTTATGTTCTCAACAGCAGGTTCTTAGTTCCAGTTGCTTTACATTCCTATTAACACTTGGTATAGTAGGTCTTTTTAACTTAATCTTAACCATTTCAGTAGGTGTGAGTGGCATTTTACTGAAATTTTAATTTGCATTTTCTTAATGACTAAAAATATTGAATACTTTCATGCTTATTGACCATGTATATATTTTATTTTGTGAAATGTTTACTCAAATCTTTTGCCCATTTGAAATTGAATTCAGTACTAAATGTAAAGAATAATAAGTCATGTCAAGAAGAGTTCATCCAGGAGCACAAGGTTAGTTTGACATTTGATATTCAAAATGTAATTCATATGAACAAACAAAAGAAGAAAAATCATAGGATCATCTCTAAAGATGCAGGAAAAGTGGTTGACAAAACTTAATATCATTTCATAATAAAGATATTGTGATGATACTAGCAATAGAAGAGAACTTTCTCAACCTGACAGAGGGTACCTACAAAAAATCTACAGCTTCCATGATACTGGATGATGAAAGTTTGAATTCTTTCTCCCTAAAATTAGAAACAAGACAAAAATTTGTGATCTCACCACTTTTTTTCAAGATTATCCTGCACATTCCAGCTATTTCAGTAAGTCAAGAAAAAGACATAAAAGGAATCCAGTTTGGAAAGAAAGAACTAAAACCTTTAATTCACATTTGATGTGTTTGCCAATGTAGAGCATCAGTTGCAATCTTAAAAAACTACTATAATGAATAAGGGAGTTTATCAAAGATATGGGATAAATTACATACATATGTTAATTATAATTCTATATACTAAGAACAAGTGATAGGAAATAGAAATTAAAATATAATACAATTTAAAAGAGTATAAACATTATGAAATGCTTTGGGATAAATCTGAAAAAAGAAGAACAAGATGGGCATACCGAGAACTATAAATAACTACTAAGAGAAATTTTAAAATACATAAATAATTTAATGATATACCTTGTTTAGGGGCCAAATACTCTATTTGTAATGTATCTATTCTTCTGGAAGTGGTTTATAGATTCAATGTAATCCCACTCAAAATTCCAGCAGGCATTTTGTAAAAATTGGCAAGCTAATTCTCAAAGTCATATGGGAATGCAAAGGTCCTAGAATTGCCAAAACAACTTTGAAAAGGAAATACATAGTTGGAAGATGAACACTCCCTGACTTATTGATGCACTAATTTAGGTAAGGTACAATTGGTGCAACATGATAGACAAATAGATCAATGGAGTGAAATAGAAAGTTCAAAAATATTTCTACACATTTATGGACAAACTGTTTTTTTTACAGAGCAAGATAATTTAGTGGAAGAAGATCTTTTCAAAAAATGATGCTGGAATAATTAGATATGTATATGCCAAAAAAATTGCTTCAACATATACATCATACTATATAAAAAATTTAACTCAAAATGGGTCATAAACATAAGTTTAAAATTAAAAACTATAAAACTTCTGGAAGAAAATATAGTAGGAAATCCTTATAGATTTTATTTAAGCAAAGATTTCTTAGATAATGCTGGAAGCATTATCCATAAAAGAACAAATCGATAAATTAGACTTCATAGAATTAAAAACTTGTGCTCTTTAAACACCTTACTCAGAGAATGAAAAGAGAAACCAAAGATGGAGAGCAAATACTTATAATCATATGCCTGATAAAAGATTTATATTTAGAATACACAGAAATGCCTCTAAAATAAAAACACCAATTTAAAGGGTACATGTGTGTCTCGCAGACACCACCAACCCAGAGCCACCCTCACTACCCAGCTATGGTCAACCTTACTGTGCTCTTTGACATGGCCATGGTCAGAGAGCCCTTGGGCCATGTCTCCTTCGAGCTGTTTGCAGACAAAGTTCCAAAGACAGCAGAGAACTCTTGAGCTCTGAGCACTAGGCAGAAAGGATTTGTTTCTAAAGGTTCTTGCTTTCACAGGATTATTCCAGGATTTATGTGCCAGGGTGGTGACTTCACCCACCATCATGGCACTGGTGACAAGTCCATCTGTGGGGAGGATTGTGATGATGAGAATTTCATCCTGACGCACATGGGTCCTAGCATTTTGTCCATGGCTAGTGCTGGACCCCACACAAACAGTTCCCAGTTTTTCATCTGTTCTGCCAAGACTGACTGGGTGAATGGCAAGCATGAAGTCTTTAGAAAGGTCAAAGAGGGCGTGAAGACTAAGGAAGCATGGAGCGCATTGGGTCCAGGAATGGCAAGACTAGCAAGAAGATCACCATTGCTGACTATGGACAAATCTAATAAATATGGCTTGTGTTTTATCTTAACTACCAGACCATTCCTTCTGTAGCTCAAGAGAGCACCCTCTACCCCTACCCCCATCTGTTAGCAATACCTCAGAATCTCTGTGCTCTTGCTATGGTTTTTTTTTTTTTTTTTTTTTTTTAATTTATTTGACAGAGATCACACAAGCAGGCAGAGAGGCAGGCAGAGAGGGGAGGGGAGAAGCAGGCTCCCTGGCGAGCAGAGAGCCCGATGCGGGACTCAATCTCAGGACCCTGGGATCATGACCCGAGCCGAAGGCAGCGGCTTAACCCACTGAGCCACCCAGGCGTCCCTCTCGCTATGGTTCTGTGGGCTCCATGGTTCCTTAACCCCAGGTCTAGCTGGATTGCAGAGTTCAGTTTATGATGATGAAGTAAAACCTAAACCACAAAAATAAATAAATAAATGTATACATGCATCCTTATGTTTATTGTAGAATTATTTACAACAACCAAACTAGAGAAGCAGCTCAGGTGTCCACTGATGGATGAATGGATAAAGAAGATAGAAAGAATATTATTCAGCCATAATAAAGGATGAAATCTTGCCATTTGCAGCAATGTGGATGGAGCTAGAGGGTCTAATGCTAAGTGAAATAAGTCAGTCAGAGAAAGACAAATGCCATATGATTTCACCCAAATGTGGCATTTAAGAAGCAAAACATGGGTGAAACAGTTGATGGGCATTAAGAGTAAACTTATCCTGATTTCTAAAAAAATGAAATGATGAAAACAATAAAATAAAAATAGAAAACCTCCCAAAACTCAGCAATAATAAATAAATGTCTTTCCCCCCATTCTGTGAAGTATTCTTCTAATATTATCATGTATCTTTTATTTTCTTAATGTTTTTCTTGAACAAGAGTATTTTGAGGTTTTTACAGGATAGTTAAAATTCATTTTCATAACATGTGATAGTGATTTTTTTAAACATACAGGTTTTAATTCTGTTCAAAAGTGGAAGAAGGCTAAATTCTAGCTTGATACTGACTAGCTTGATACTATGTGGAAAGATATCTTAAACTGTTGGTCATTCATGATTTTCAAGTATACAAGATGTTCTACATTATAAATTGACTGTACTCGGAAAAGCTGCCCATACCTCTGATCCTAGCTTTGTAACCCCAGTAAACTTCTGTTTGGTGATGTAACTGGTGTGAAGGACAAGGAAAGAGGGCTGGAGAAATGCCCCGGGGACACTCTGAAATGCAAGTCAGAAATCAAAATACTTTTCAGCCAGTGGGACCTTAGAGATGATTTGTAGTCTATCCTGGGGAAATTGAATAGGAAGGTATCTGAGTGAGCTGGCACACAGCAAGGAAAAACTAGGAACTACAGGCTGGTAGAAATGTCGAAAGACTATGCATCTAAGATGCCAAATTCCCCAGATGGCTAGCTCTTCTACCAATGCCCCAGTGATACTGCACATAGCATTGGGCAGGGTGGTACCCCAAATTTCAAAGCCAGTCCTCCTATGAAGACTAGGATTGTTGCCCAAACATACCAGGGACAATCAATCTATTGTCTTTACATGCGCGTCTCACTGAGTTTGTGGAGTTGTTGGAAGTTCGGCCACTTTTGGAATATGCTGCCTTTGTCTCTTTTTTGCTTGCTCTCCTTTCTCTCTTATCTCACAGGATAACTTTGAGATGTCAGAGTTAGGGCAGGAAGCCTCACTGTCCTGCATAGGTGTGATCCTCACAGTCCTGAGGGGACTTGACCCTATCAAAATTTTGAAAGTTATTTGAGTAATGTATAGGAAATTAATAAAATCAATGGTGATTGACTCAGAGAAACTAATTTCTTCTAGCTGCAAATATAATCAAAACCAGTTGTCTTCAGATTTTTGTTGAAGTATTTCCTAATAAGAGTTATGGAAAAAAAAGACACATGAAAACCATCACATATTTTAGGTAGACATAAAATTTTTATCTAAATTTAAGTAGTGGCAAAAAAATGTAATTTCTCTTGTATTGTAAACAAGGACATCTTAAAAGAAAAACATTAGTTACCCTTAGAAATGTATTCAAAGATCAAAATATCTTAGTGAGTTGATAGCCACTGTCACCTGTTTTAAAACTAAATGAATGTTCCTGGGGCACCGGGGTGGCTCAGGTTAGGTGAATGACTTGGTTTTGGGTCTGGTCATGATCTCATGGGTCCTGAGCTTGAGCGCTGTGAGCAGGTTCCTGCTCAGCAGGGAGTCTGCTTGAAGATTCTCTCCCTCTGCTCCTCCCCCACCCATGCATGCACGTGAGTGTGCACACGCATGTGCGTTCTCTCTCTCTCTCAGATAAATAAATACATCTTAAAAAAAAACCCAACTAAGTCCCTATATGAATGCTCCTGCTTTAACTGTGTGAAACTATACATTGTTTTATTTTTCTTTGACTTGATATTTTTATTTTATTTGTTCTCAATATCCTATCCTAACATATTCATGTTTGAAAGTTTTTATTCATAATTTTATGATATTTATATGCTGTAACATTTCCATACATGAAATTTTCTGGAACCACAGGTCATAATTGTTAATTTTTTCCTGGATTGAGTTATTAAATTATTACTGAGTTATTATTATTAAACTTAGTAATATTGATCAAAACAATATAACTATAAATGAAATATTGAACAGATGATTAATAATCACAAAGATAAAATTTTCATTGAAAGATAGCCCTTACTTAGTAAGAAGAAATGGGTCTTATTTTTCAATGTGTTCCTGGATCCATGAGTAAAAATTACATATGCTAGAATAAGATAGAGTTCTATCTTAATACTCTTCCTCTTTTGTTTAAATAAGCATAAACACTAAGAAACTGTATTCATGTAAATAAATAGAAAAAGAAGGAAAGAATTTTATTTTTTATTTACTTTTTTTTTTATAGAAAGAGAGTGTGCATGTGCAAGTGTGGGAGTGTTGGGGGGGGTACTGCAGGGGTAGAGGGAGAGGGGGAGAGAGAATTTTAACCAACTCCATGGCTAGCATGGAGCCCAAAGCAGGGCTTGATCTCATGACCCTGAGATCATGATCTGAGCCACAATCAAGAGTCAGAAGCTTAACCAGTTGAGCCATCCAGGCACCCCAGAAGGAATTTTTTAATGGTAATTTCACTCAGTTCTCTGAATTGTTTCCTGTTGGGGAGAGTTATGCATGTTTGTTTGTTTGTAAGATGGAAGGAGAGCAATTGCAAAAGGAGAGGTGGGAAAGTGGAACCACCGGTGAATTCTCAGGTGGGTTATTTTATTAGCTGGGAAAGAAAAACATAGAAATTGAGGGTCTAGAAATTTGATCCCGTTAAACTGCCTAGTCCCCTGTACCATTGGAAAAGTTTTTGGGTATCTCTAGATGTACACACATATGAGTCTGAGTATTGTTTGTCTACACCAGGGCGTCTCAAATGTGGCCCTACACTAGTTAGATAGGCATCACTTGAGAATTGGTTAGAAACACAAATTCTTAGGGCTCACCTTAGAATCAAGCACTGACGTCTACTCAGCTAAGATCGGGGAAACTGCTGTAATCAAATAAGCTCTAGATTCCTCTGCTCCTCAAGTAAATAGCTTGGAGAAAAGGACACAAAGAATTTAACCCTTTTAAGAATCGCCATTCTCCTTGCTCTCTCAAATGGGGAAAGCCTCTCCCTTCCCGTGTACGTGCATTCCCACCAAATGCCTTGGGATGTGGGATTATTCGGGATCAAGCTGACAAAGAGACAGAGGACCTAAAGATAAATGTAATCCCAAAGGTCATTTTCTGATAAAATGTCTATCTTCTGCACAAAAGTCGTAGGTCTCCAAAGGCAGGGGAGAAGTCTTTATTTGTACAGCCAGGGCACAAAGCTGTTTGTTCAACTAAATTTAAATGGTGGTATTTAGACATAATGGAAGAAGTGATACGTTTGGCATCTAAACAGTTGTCAGTGAATTGATGCTTTTAGGTCAGTTTTGCCAAGACCATGAAAGGGGACTCAATGCAATAACAAACCCACCAGGAAATAGAAACTGAGGCAGTACAGTATGAACAAGGAGCAATTGTTGTCACTCACTCAGGACCACAGAGACTACCAGTTTTAGAAAATACTTCAACATTCTATGTCCATCTGTTTCCTAATCCATTTACTATATGCCTAGTCCATTTCTGCTTTCTGTGGTTTTTATTCTATAAACAAAAGTGATTTTTTGTTTTTTAATATAAAATCATGAAAGTGGTTGTTGTGATTAAATGCTGTTCAAGTCCTCACTCCCCCTGCTGCCACATCAGCACATCTGATCTCAGCTGACACCCTCAGTCTTCACGTGATGCCCAAAAGGTTTATGCCTCCTGCCCAAGATTGCACAAGACATCGGTTGAGCTGGATGTGATCAAGTCTTCCCATTAAGTGCTTTACTGGCCACAGCACACTGCTGTAAGTTTTTCTAGAAGAAATCCTACTTCGTCGTGGGAAACTCAACGGACTGTGGTATCAGGATTCTAGCAACAACATGACCATGCAACATCACACATGTTGGGTAGGCCATTTTATGTCACTAAATCTTGCCCCAAACCCTATTTGACTCTAAAATTTTATGACCTCTGTCAACTTCAAGACATTTTTTTCTGATGAAATTGAGGCTCAGAAATTTATGATATTTGTGATTTGTTTATGACTTCTATTATCTCCCATACCCTTCCCTACTCTGTTCCATTTGACTTGGCTAATAAACCTTTTATTGTTCTGCCCCTGGGTTTCATAGAGTCTTTTGTGGATGTTTTAGAGTTTAGGCTTTGAATAAACAAAGGCAAATAAATTCTAATAAGAAGGCTTTTCCTTCTTTCATATAAAAACAAAATTAGAATTTATATTTTATTATTGAACAAGAATATTATAAAGAGTTGGAAACTGTTCAGCTATAAAAAGACTTTTGTTGGAGGTTATCTTTTCTTATGCAGAACATACTCCATTACTGTGGTTCACAGCCTGGCTTGAATGACCTGATCCAGGCACAGTAACTCCTGCAGCAAGCTCATCTCTCACCTTCTTTAACATCTTCCAGGTCGCCCGCGGGCGTGTGCGCGCACGTGCGCGCACACACAAAGGATATTTGATCCCCAAGGAATCCACTTCCCACTCTGCCAGTCATACATGATTTTTCTCCAAGATATGCTATGGAATGGCATATGAGGGGAGAAAATCCTCTTTCCACTGGTGGGGGGTGGGGAGTGAGGTTCTGGAGTTCTTTAGAAATGGTTGTGTTGGAGGTCTAATAACTCCTTTGAAGGACCAAGTCTCTGCATTTTTTTGTCATTGTGTTCCCATCTATGCTATTTTCTGCAGTAATTTACTTGTCAGAAAGATCACAGGAAACTAGTAATTTACTTTGTGCACAAAGCATTGTGTGGCTGTGGCTGCATTTTCTCATAGGGCTGTAATCTTTCATTTGTCTAAATGGAATGATGGATGAGCAGATTTCACCACTTGGCATGCCCAGGCTGCTATTTGTCCATGCCTCTCATGCCTTCATGTCATGGCCCCTCCGGCTGAGACACCCCTAAAAATTGGGGCCACAGGATCTATGAGAAAGGCTTTTAAATGAGGATCTGTGAGATAGGTTAATAATCATTGGAAACCAATCCCTAAACCTGGACATATTTACATTGCTCAGTGTATCATACTCTTATTATATAAAAGCTAGATAAAATATCTTGTTTTACTTATGCAAGAAAGTTGATGAACACACCGAACATCTCACAGCTGTCCACCATGAGGCAAGACAGAAAATGCATCGCCTGTGGTTTACCCCACTCCCTTTCCCAGCCAAAGGAAAACAAGCTTCTGCATCTGTTCATTACTATTGGATTTAGTTCATAAGGGTGTTTTCACACAGTACACCTTTTAAGCCCAAACTGTATACTGAATTGATCAAAAACAGGATTAACCTCTTCATAATTTTCCCAGGCTTCATTCCTATCTACCCATTTCACGTAAATGAAAATAACCAAAATGAAAAGTTTAAAATTTAATAAGAAGGTTTCACTTGAGATAATCATAGAGATTCTCATAGGATTTCAGAACCCGCTTTATTATCAGAACTAGTTTGGAGTTTTGATTTCAGTTTTGCTGGGCAATTTACAGTCTGAGTACATGATCCATGATCTCTTTTGTCAAGGATGGGAGGAAATGTTAAAGTCAAGGCGGTTTCCCATATGCAAATGTCAAGCCCTCAGGGTCACCCCAGTCAAGGAACTGGGAGCAAGAGGTGAAGTCCTTAATTTGGCAAAGAGTGTCTACAAAAACCTAGAGCAAAGATCATATTTAATGTTGAAATACTGAAAGTTTTCCTGCGGGTGTTGTGGGTGGTGGAATTTTTGTCAAACAGAGCTCCTCCACTCCCTTTGCAATAACCACACACTTCCTTTCCAGGAGGTAAATTCAACAAAGATATATGAAGCATCTACTCCATGCTTAAACATTAAAGGTACAAAGATAAATAAGACATGGGGCTTGCTATATTATATATTATATAGCTATATTATAAGCATATAATAAGAGTATGATACACTGAGCAATGTAAATATGTCCAGGTTTAGGGATTGGTTTCCAATGATTATTAACCTATCTCGCAGATCCTCATTTAAAAGCCTTTCTCATAGATCCTGTGGCCCCATATCAGGGAGAGCTGATATGTTATTAGATAAGGCGGGTAGAATCAAACTTGACTAACACATTGTGCTAAGTGTGTACCAGCAGTGAGAGAGTGCTCACGAAGTACTGTGAGGCCAAAACGTCTCAAAACATGCATTACAAAAAACCCCACAAAAAACAAACAACAACAACAACAAAACATGCATTACACATACTTGAGTGTGCGTGTGTATATATGTATATACATGTATGTAGATATTTATATATTTGTACATAATAATTTAATAAAGCTTATAATATAATATATAGTATAATATGTTTGCATAATATATAAAATAGAAAATAAACTATAAAATATAAATATATAAAATATAAAATTAATAATCATAAAATATAATATTTAATAAATAATAAATGGTATAAAATATAATAAGTAATAAATATTAATAATTATTATAAAATAATAATTTAATTATTAATAAAATTAATAATAATAATGAAAATTTGTATTTGTATATATATATATATAAATGTTTCTGTAAAGAGCTTGAGAAATATTGGGTCTAGTGCACAGGGTTTCCGAGTAATATTCATTCATTCATTCATTCATTCATTCACATATTCACTCATTTCAAATATTTATTGGGTTTTACTCTATGCCAGGCATTATGCTAGGTCCTGGGACTTCAAAGAATGAAAGAACGTTTTGAATTGGGTCCTTTTGTCAAGAAGCTAAGTGCTGAATATTAGAAAGCAGGCTGAAAGGCCTTGGATGACATGTAGAAATTCAAATATAGTCTGCAAGCCAAAAGGAGCCATGGAGATTTGGTTGCTTTTGTTTTGTAACAGGAGAATAAATGCTATAAGAATTTTGGAATGACTGCTGTAAGGGATAAGCAACCATCTGTCTAGACGATAAGGGCTTGAATAAGGGTAGACAAATTAGATCCGGAGGGAAGACATTTTTACAACAAAATAGGAAGGAAATAGGGCACAGCTGAAGACTTCTTAGCAGCAACTAAGAAAAATTGACACTGGCTATGTAAGAAGAAAAGATGTTATTGGGAGGATTTTATCAGATGAGTCTGGATCATCCTTGTGAAGCTCGAGAATCAGATTCAGAAAATGTGCAGCAAAGGTACATCTGGTCCAAGAGTAGGGAGGACTTCTTCCATTTTTAGAAGGAAAAATATATCCCAAATGCAGGGACACTACTGTTGCTACTTGGTATGACACCCTCTCAACTTGCTACCCTGAGTCTGCCTCCTGGTTCCGACCACATTCAACTTTGTAGGACACAGAATTCTGGGTGTACAGGGAGAGGGAGGGAAATATGGGCCGATAGCTCTGGTGGGTTTTTCCCAACTCCAAGGGGAGGTTTGGACATTGAATGGCCTCCTAATGACAACTGTTCACTCCAAGAATATTAAGTCTTTATCATCAGGACTTCAAGGGATCTAGATTTGTTGACTTATTGACAGAGCCAACGATGATGCCAAAGCTCTCAATGAGACAGCAAACAGAAAGGGATGCAACCATGAGTCAGGGTCAGATTCAGTTGGTGATACCTTCTAGATAGCGAAGTAAATGCCCAGAAGCTGGACTCTCTGGTCTGGCTATCAGGACAGAAGTCGAAACTAAAGATAAAGACTTGTGGGTTTCCTTGTCTGGAAGTCCCACCATCCCTCTCCTGCTAGAGTCTGTCTGTCCAGAAACTCTTGCAAGAATTCTTCTCATCCCTTTTGTGCCCCCAATGTCTCCCTCCTTTGTATTCCTGTATTTCATTCCATTCCTTGGTCTTTCAAAATGGTGTTTTGTCCAGTGGGGATAAAGTTAATCTTCAATTGCCCAATCTCAGCACTGATAATTCAGAGGAAGGAATATGCCAGGAATGTCCCTGGATCCACCCTATACTCAACACCTTTTCTTCTTGCCAAATTAATCACTTTCGGGTGTGCTCACCAGTGATTCCACACATGCTTAAGAGATGGGGGGCCACAAGGCAAGTCTTTTTAAGTTCAAGATCTCCTGGCTCTTGAGGCCATGTCAGTTGGCAGACTTGGGAGACAGAGGAGGCACCCACGTCTACAGTCTGATTTAAAGCTCTCCCATAACTTGGCACGGCACGCAGCAGGCCTCCTCCTGCACTCCCATGAGGCCTCGGATGCTGCAGTTCCTGCCACCCCACACAGCGGTCCATTGACACCTCAGTGCAGAGATTTTCAGACTGGGATTCTAGAAACACTAAGGAGGGAGTGGAAGGGGTTAGAGGAGGAGGGCAAAACTGGGGCAGCTCTGGGTCCTTTGTCCCTGTTTAACCAGAACAACTCTGATTTTCTCTCTTTTGTAACTTAGACTTTCATACAAAATTTCCTTTGAGGACACAGTCTGATGTTAAAAATCAGTTTCCAAACCCTTGCTTTCAACTGGCAGTTCTCAAAACATTTTGGTTTCAGGACACCTTTAAACTTTTAAAAACTATTGAGAACCTTGAAGGGCATTTACTTATAAGGATTTTATCTACTAATATTTACCGTATTTGACATTAACCGAATAATTTAAACCATTTACTTATTTATTTTTAAAAATAACAATAAAACCCCACTACACGATAATGTAAATGCCATATTTTGGTTAAAAAATAACTATACTCTCCAAAATAAAAATAATGAGAGTGAAGAGAGGCAGCATTTTACAGTTTTGCAAATATCTTTAATGCCTGGCTTAGTAGAAGACAGATGGATTCTCGTCTCTGCTTCCGCACTAAATCTGTTACGATATGTTGCTTGGTTGAAGTATGTATTTTAAAAAAGCAGATCTCATAGAGATCTATAGTTGGAAGAAGTAGGAATATTTTAAGTCTTTCTTGATAATTGTGGCTATTCCTCTTTGACACTATAGCAAAGCTCGACCATTAATAGTTTCTTAAATGTTAATTGTTATATGGAATCAAAACTCATATTAAGAAACATTTTTAACTCTATAACATTAACATCTATCTTGCACTTTGCATGGTTCTTTAACCCATGCATAACTTTGTAACACCCTGTATTGGTTATCTGAAAAATACTGGTTCACTGAATTATGTTTTCAAATGGGAACAGTTCATTTTACAATCTCAAAAAATTATATTTGATAATGTGACTACCAATCTCATCAGAAAAATCTCTAAATACTGGGAAGCTGTCAAACCGGCAATGGTAGATACAAGTTTTCAAAAATTCTAATTTTTCTTTAAAGTATTCATTTTATTAACAAAGCAGCTATTTGTTGGCAAAATAACCTATTCCTGAATAATCATAGTTCTTCTGAATATCCATAGTTTGCCCATCAGTCATTCTTTGAAGGTTAAAGGTATTTCATGGGAAAAGTATCTAGTTCAGCTTGCAACTAAAACAGCCACACAAGGGACGCCTGGGTGGCTTAGTGGGTTAAGCCGCTGCCTTCAGCTCGGGTCATGATCCCAGGGTCCTGGGATCGAGTCCCACATCGGGCTCTCTGCTCGGCAGGGAGCCTGCTTCTCCCCTCCCCATTCTGTCTGCCTCTCTGCCTACTTGTGTGATCTCCGTCTGTCAAATAAATAAATAAAACCTTAAAAAAAAACACAAACAGCCACACAAGTGCTTTCCCTCAGGGCAAACTTCATACTTCTGTGTGCCGCTTAGAAGGGCTTTCCGTGTACACACCATTTCATCACAAAGAATACTAAAAAGGCGTGCACTCAAAGGTAGAGATAAAATAAAATGAACCCATGTTTTATTCCTCAGAGATATCCATAAGTGAAACTGGCTTATTATGATTACTAAGGCACCTGACACTGACGTCTGTGGTGACTACTGATTTGGTGACTCGGCCTTGATTCCAACCAAGGCACCTGCAGTTTTACTTGAAGCATCAGTGAAAATGTTACCAGGGTGAAAAAGGTAAATACCATTTTAGTATTATTATTATTATTATTTTTAAAGATTTTATTTATTTATTTGACAGAGAGAGAGATCACAAGTAGGCAGAGAGGCAGGCAGAGAGAGAGGGGGAAGCAGGCTACCTGCTGAGCAGAGAGCCCGATGCGAGGCTCGATCCCAGGACCCTGAGATCTTGACCTGAGCCGAAGGCAGCAGCTTAATCCACTGAGCCACCCAGGCGCCCCCTCCATTTTAGTATTGTTATGAAAATACCCACACATGTACATTTACACAGATGTTACACACACACACTGCTTTGCAGTATTGGTGCCACTGGTTTTTGTTTAATAGGTGTTATTTAGACACTTATGAAAAGCAAAAAAACCTGAAAATTCCATTTATACTC
>ML095040.1:3493-15259 GCA_003697995.1 Taxidea taxus jeffersonii
TGGGTCCTTTCTC
Organism: Taxidea taxus jeffersonii; assembly: GCA_003697995.1. Classification (NCBI taxonomy): domain Eukaryota; kingdom Metazoa; phylum Chordata; class Mammalia; order Carnivora; family Mustelidae; genus Taxidea; species Taxidea taxus. Next base: position 3,507 of record ML095040.1, read on the forward strand.
TTTTCTTTCTTGTAAGTCTGGCCAGGGGTTTATCAATCTTATTAATTCTTTCAAAGAACCAGCTCCTAGTTTCATTGATTTGTTCTATTGTTTTTTTTTTGGTTTCTCTTTCATTGATTTCTGCTCTGACCTTTGTTATTTCTCTTCTCCTGCTGGGTTTAGGCTTTCTTTTTTGTTCTTTCTCCAGCTCCTTTAGGTGTAGGGTTAGGTTGTGTATTTGAGACCTTTCTTGTTTCTTGAGAAAGGTTTATATCGCTATATATTTTCCTCTCAGGACTGCCTTTGCTGTGTCCCACAGATTTTGGACGGTTGTGTTTTCATTATCATTTGTTTCCATGATTTTTTTCAGTTCTTCTTTAATTTCCTGGTTGACCCATTCATTCTTTAGAAGGATGCTGTTGAGTCTCCATGTATTTGTGCTCTTTCCAAATTTCCTCTTGTGATTGAGTTCTAGCTTCGAGCATTGTGGTCTGAAGATATGCAGGGAATGATCCCAATCTTTTGATACCAGATGAGACCTGATTTATGACCCAGGATGTGATATATTCTAGAGAATGTTCCATGTGCACTAGAGAAGAATGTGTATTCTGTTGCTTAGGGATGGAATGTTCTGAATATATCTATGGTGTCCATCTGGTCCAGTATGCCATTTAAGGCTTTTATTTCCTTGTTGATCTTTTGCTTGGATGATCTGTCCATTTCAATGAGGGGAATGTTAAAGTCCCCTACTGTTATTGTATTATTGTGGATGTGTTTCTTTGATTTTGTTATTAATTGGTTTATATAGTTGGTTGCTCCCATGTTAGGGGCATAGATACTTAAAATTGTTAGATCTTCTTGTTGGACAAACCCTTTGAGTTTGATATAGTGTCCTTCCTCATCTTTAGTATAGTCTTTGGCTTAAAATCTAATAGATCTGATATAAGGATTGCCACCCCAGCTTTCTTCTGATGTCCATTAGCATGGTGAATTTTTTCCCACCCCTCACTTTAAATCTGGAGGTGCCTTTGGGTCTAAAATGAGTTTCTTATAGGCTGCATATTGATGGGTTTTGTTTTTTTATCTATTCTGAAACCCTGTGACTTTTGATTGGGGCATTTAGCCCATTTACATTCAGGGTAACTATTGAGAGATATAAATTTAGTGTCATTGTATTGCCCGTAAGGTGACTGTTACTGTATATTGTCTCTGTTCCTTTCTGATGTACTATTTTTAGGGTCTCTCTTTGCTTAGAGGACCCCTTTCAATATTTCCTGTAGAGCTGGTTTGGTGTTTGCAAATTCTTTCAGTTTTTGTTTGTCCTGGAATCTTTTTATCTCTCCTTCTATTTTCAGTGATAACGTAGCTGGATATAGTATTCTTGGCTGCATGTTTTTCTGGATAAGTGCTCTGAGTATATCATGGCAGTTCTTTTTGGCCTGCCAGGTCTCTGTGGATAAGTCTGCTGCCAATCTAATATTTTTACCATTGTATGTTACAGACTTCTTGTCCCGGGCTGCTTTCAGGATTTTCTCTTTGTTGCTAGGACTTGTAAATTTTACTATTAGATGATGGTGTGTGGATCTTATTGATTTTGAGGGGGGATTCTCTGTACCTCCTAGATTTTGATGCTTTTTCCCTTTGCCATATTAGGGAAATTCTCTACAATAATTCCCTCTAATATATCTTCTGCTCCCCTCTCTCTTTCTTCTTCTTCTGGAATCCCAATTATTCTAATGTTGATTTGTCTTATGGTATCACTTATCTCTTGAATTCTCCTCTCATGGTCCAGTAGTTGTTTGTCTCTCTTTTGCTCAGCTTCTTTATTCTCTGTCATTTGGTCTTCTATATCACTAATTCTTTCTTCTGCCTTATTTATCCTAGCAGTAAGAGCCTCCATTTTTTTTATTGTACCTTATTAATAGCTTTTTTGATTTCAACTTGGTTAGATTTTAGTTCTTTTATTTCTCCAGAAAGGGCTTTTATTTTTCTGGACAGGGTTTCTCTAATATCTTCCATGTCTTTTTTGAGCCTGATTAGAACCTTGAGAGTCATCATCCTGAACTCTAGATCTGACATGTTACCAGTGTCTGTATTGATTAGGTCCCTAGCCTTCACTACTGCCTCTTGTTCTTTTTTTTTGTGGTGAGTTTTTCTGCCTTGTCATTTTGTCCAGATAAATATATATGAAGGAGCAAATGAAATACTAAAAGACCCCAGGAAAATATGCTTTAACCAAATCAGAAGAGACCCCAGATCGTGGCGGGGGGAAAGGGGGTAAAGAGAAGTTCAGAAAAAAAAATTAGAAAAAGAAAACAAATAAAGAAAAAATATAAAAAAGAAAACAAATATATATCTATTAGACTATTAAGTCTAATTAAGTGGGTGACTAGAACAGGGTCACCCACTTAATTTTGGGAGTATTTTTGTCTCTTAGAAGAAACTACCTCCCAAAATTTTAAAGAATGAACAACATATATAAGGGTAAACGCAATGAAAGGATGGAATATGAGTATAAATGTGAAAAAAAAAGTGTTTTTTTTTTTTTAATTCCTAAGAAAGGAGTTGATAAGGTAAGTTGGTTGGGAGAATAAAGAAAAAGAAAGTGGAGAGAATTTGCTTGGGCTGGACACTAGATCAAGCCTGGTGCTAGATTTAGGGTGTATTTTGATCTATTAGAGGAAGTTGTACCCTAGATTTTTTAGAAGAAAAAACCCTATGTGTATACAAAAAATAAAGTTAGATACAATGAAGGATAAAATATGACTATAATAATGACGGTTCAAAAAATATTTTTTTATGAAAGGTATTAAGATAAACTATTTGAAAAACATTAAAGGAGGAAAGTGTAAAAGTTGAAAAAGTTAGCAGAAGAAAACAAAGAAAATTAACTAACTTTGCAAGACTAAAGATTCATGGGTAGAAAGCCATGAATTCCATGTTTTGCTTTCTCCTTCTCTGGAATTCTGCTGTTCTCCTTGGTATGTGAACATGGGCTTGTCTGGATTTCTTGTTGATCATCTGGGAGAGTGGCCTGTTGTAGTGATTCTCAATTGTCTTTGCCCCAGGTGGAATTGCACTGTCCTTACCAGGGGCAAGGCTAAGTAATCTGCTGGGGTTCAATTTTGGGAGCTTTTGTTCCCTGAAGGCTTTCCATAGAGTTCTGGAGGATGAGAATGAAAATAGCGGCCTCCCAATCTCCGGCCCAGAGGAGCCAAGAGCTCAGGGCCCCACTCTTCAGTGCACCCTCAGAGAAAAATGCTCAATCACTCCCATCTCCCTGGCCTCCGGCTGTGCTCCGAGCTCACCCAGCCTGTGACCAAGCGTTGCTGTCTCTGGCACACAGCTCTGCCTGGAGTCTCCGAACCCCACAGATCCCTGAGCTCTTCCAGGTCGGCATCTCCCCGGATCTTGTGGGGACCTCACGCACAGAGCACCGGCCTATGCCATGGATTACAGTTCATGGTAACCCCAAGTCGAGAGCTCACTCCTTCGGCTCTGTCTCTGTAGCTGGCTTCCCTGCTCTAATACCTGCGAGCTCTGTGACACACAGACACCCCCAATCCTTCTGTGACCCCACATGGGCTTAACCCAGTTTAGCCTCTGGAGTGATGTCCCTCAGTGGAGCAGACTTTTAAAAGTCCTGATTTTGTGCTCCGTTGCTCCGCTGCATGCCGGGAGCCAGCCCCTCCCCCCGCGGTCTATCTTCCCATCACTTTGGATTCACTTCTCTGCTGGCCTTACCTTTCAGAAAGTGGTCGATTTTCTGTTTCTAGAATTGTTGCTCTTCTTCTCTTCTATCTCCTGCTGGATTTGTAGGTGTTCAGAATGGTTTGATTAGCTATCTAGCTGATCTGCTACCTGATGTCATCTCAGCCTGCTCCTTCACCATCTTGACTCCTCCCCTTAAATTTGTTAGACTTTTTAAAGAACAAGCTTTTAGCTTTATTTGAGAGCCATTTGGGGGTTAAATTGTACATGTCTATTTCTCTCCTGTCAATTATGATGCAAGTTTTTTCTTATTTCTTACAAGTTGCATCTTTATGTGTGGAAGATATTTATCATCTGACAACTTGGTTGTAAGTGATTTTCTCTGGTTATCTTTCATTTTCATTTTAGTCAAATTTTTTGTTTGTAATTTCTTTCATTGTTTTTAAACTTAGAAAACCATCTTCTATTGAGAAATTAAAGATTTAAAAATTTCTTCTCACTTAATTTTGTGGTATCTCTACTAAAACTCTATTTTGAATTTTAGTCTAACCTATGATGTGAAGGAAGTCCCTAAACAGTGATTCAAAGTTCCAGCTTCATGATCAAATCCCCTGAAGTTCTTCCTATAAAGAACTGAACCCATCCTCTTCTAGATATATTGAATCCTAAATTTTGGATGGGGTGGGCTGGGGTGGTGAGATCTCAGAATGTTTGTTTCCTAAAAATATCATAGATAGTTTGTGATGTGCAAGTAGGGATGGGGATGACTGATCAACTATATTTTTCCAGATAAAGGTGTATTTTGTTGTTCCAGCAACAATTATAGAGCAATATTTTCCTTCACTGCTGGTTCAAGATTCCTCCCTCACCATGTGTAAACTCCAGGGTGTCCAGGAACCATTATAGGGCTCTGTTTGCAGTGTGATCTTATGCCAACATCACAGACTAAAGGAGCAGGGCTCTAGAACACATTTGTCTGGTATGTGAGGCTGCTCTGCCCTCTAACTTACTCTTACTTTTAAAAACATTTCTCATCTCTCCACTCAGAATAATATAGTATGTTCACCCATTTAAACATGTCATTGAAAACAAGGTCTGTTTTACATTACCACCTTTCCTGTGTAATTTTCGTCCCTTTCTTGTTAAGATTATTTCTTCTGTGTGTGGATTTCCATCGTCACGGAATTTTCTTTCACTTTCTCGTTGAGTTTGTGAAAAGAAGATGTTTTCCTGATTTTAACTGGCCATTATTGGTGCATAGGAAAGCCGTCGATCTTCTTTTAGCAGAGTGGTTAAAACACACGCTGCGTCTTGGCTCCCTCCGTTGGAGTTCTTTCAGATCCTGAACTGTTTTGCTTGTCCTTGAATTGTGCTGCTGTTCTTTTATATGTATTCCTCTCCCCTGCCTCTTCCACTCTCTCTCCTGATGATTCCCCAAGTTCTGGATTTCAGCTGGACTGTCACTTCCCCTAAGATGTCATCTTGGAGCCTTTCACTAGCTTCTGTCCTCTACCATATACTTCAGTTGGAGCCCATTTTCCATCCTGATGGCTTATTTCCATCCCTGCTAAACTGTAGCATCTTGAGGGCCAGGGAGCTTTTGGTCTTTTTGCTGCTGTCTCCCAACATACAATGCATAGAATACAGTGGGCATTTGATATGTTGGTTAAATTAATGCACAGATCAGTGTTTTAGCAGCATCTGTCTGGTAACATGGAGACCATAGTGGAAGAGGAGAAAGAATGTCAGGAAGCCTGGGAAGGTCTGTTGCAGTTTTCCAGACAGAGGAGAGTTTGAACTTTAGGTAGACTTACTTGGAGTGGAGAATCAGGATTAGGTTTTCAGAGTGAAGAGGTGTGGTTGGCATTACAGTGCCAGTTAGATGCAGGTGTAGGAGAGAGAGCTGGGTGAACAGGGGCACCTGCAGAGAAACTGGCCATGGGGAGAAAGGTGGGGGGAAGGTGCTGATATTTGCCTTTTCCCCATATACCCTGAAAATAAGACATGAAGGGGCACACTTTAGAAATTGTTGTTTGCCTCAGAATCAAACAAAATCGTTTTCAGATGCAAACAGAGAGTAGTTCTGTTTTGTGCATTTGTGCTTTCTAGTGAATTGTGTTTTTAAAGTCTGTGACAGTGTTTTGAGCGCCTGGGTGGCTCAGCCAGTTGAGTGTCTGGCTCTTGATTTTGGCTCACGTCCTGATCTCAGGGTCATGGGATCCAATCCTGCCTTGGGCTCCCTGCTCAGCATGGATTCTGCTTGAGGATTCTCTCTCTCTCTCTCTCCTTCTGCCCCTCCTCCTGCTCACATGCACTCTCTCAACCTCTCTCTCAAATAAATAAATTAATTTAAAAAATAAAGACTGTGACAGCATTTTGAAAATGGTTCTTATGATGTTAAGCCACTGCACTAAATCACTAGGCTGTCCTTTGGCCTTACAAAATAGAAAATGTGGGAATTCTATCCTCAGACCCCAGCTGACGTATGGTTTCCTTTTGGGTGGGTGGACCTTTGAGTGGGACAGCTTGTTTCTGTCTCTCATCTGTGCCTGTGGGTTACAGGCATAGAAAGGTCTCTCTCTCATTCTCTTTTCATTGTCTTTCTTACTAGGACTCACTTTTAAGGCTCTCTGCAAGTGACATTGTGCAGGTGGTTGATTGAAATCCTCCTCAGTGATGTGGTTTTGATGATCCTGTGACCCTGAGGCATTTTCAACAGATATCTGCCCTATTTAGGATACCTTTAGCACCCCACAGTGCTCAAGAGAAGCCTCCAAGATTCATTCAGGGTTACACAAATCACTTGGTTTACTGACAGTAACAAAAATGGCTGGAAGAAGGCAGGGATTAACCTCTCCATGAACCTAAGTGTTTTATAGGTGATGTCTGAGGTGAGGGAAGCATTGGAAAAGCTTCACATTCTCTGTGGGTGAATCATGCCATCACCAGTGACGTATCTAATTTCCTTGCTTCCTCAACAGAGTTCCCAACATCATTAGGATATGACTGTTGCCGTTGATGCCAGCAGGACTAGAGATGGTGGAGATAGTGATGTTCTGTCATTGTTGAAATGCTCCCCCAATGTGACTATCCCTCATGGCAGATGAGACCCTGCTGGGGAGTGGCTGAGCAGCTGCCACATACTTCTGACTGGAGGGAGAGCCCTCAGATTCCGTAGAGCGACCCCCGGAATCAGCATGTCGCTTCCCCACGTGATGACCCCAGATATCTCACTAAAGGATATAATCAACAGTATTAGATCTTGCAACATAATTCTTTGACTTTTTTTTTTTTCGTAGTGTAGATGGATCCTTGTTAAACTTTATTGTGGTGAGTACGGTATGCACCCTGGGTGACTTATGTTTTGTTCTAGAAATACTTGTGTACACACATGCAGGATGAATTGGGAGTGCTGGCCATTTTGCCGGTGCATCAGATATCACTGTTTACGTCACTTGATTTCAAGGAATGTCAGAAACAAACCTTTCTTTCCAAGTCCCACACCACTTGCTCATTTCTAAGAGTCTTTTGACAAACGGAATAGCAAATAGCAGGAAATCACAGACAGAGTCAGTGTCAGGGCTGAAATCCTGACTCCATCCTGTGTAAATTAGGGCCCATTACATTAATGTTTTGTGCCTCAGTTTCCTTTTTTTTTTTTTTTTTTTTTTTGTAAAATGGGGATAAGAATGGTGCTATAGGAAAGTTATGAGGACTACATAGGTTCATACATGGAAGAGCATGAAGAATTGTATCTGACAAAGTATGAATGCTGAAATGTTAGCTTACATTATTATGAAGTTGCTCCTGAAATGTAGCTCTCACTTAATGACTAGAATGCTAACATAAATGAAGTGATTCTTAGTGAATGGTACTACTTAAATTTTGATTATTTTTTTCCTTAAAAGTCTTACTGGATTCAGCTCACTAAAATCCATATAATTTGTTAGTTAACTATGTTTTACTTATTAATTTAGGATATCAAGTGTCCAAGGAGGTTGGAAAAGCTTTGACCTAGGAGCTATACTTGCTTTTAACTCCACACAACCATATAAAGTGAGTTGGGGATTGATCCTGGGCATTCAGATCAGGAAAGCAGGGTTCACACAGGAGGAGGAAATGTTTCTCTTCCAGATGCTTGGTCTGGAGACTCGTGGGGTGCTGAGAACAGGGAAGTCCTAGAAGCAGCATGATTTAATGAGCACGCTGCAACACACCCGAGAAATCTTCTTCCTCCCATCCTAGAAACTGACTTTGTGCCTCATTGTCCCTTTCTGCAAAGTGGGAGTTTACATGCTTAGAGGGCATCCAGAGCAAAATGAGCAAAGTACATGCCTGCAGCGGGTTGGGACAAGAGAAGACAGAAATCCAGATTTTTATATAAAATATCAGATTTTGACATGTTGGAAACCAATGTTTTAAGAGTTCTATGTGGCCCAAATAAGTCCCGTGTTTAGATAAGATCCAAGCTTAAGGCCACTAGCTTGCAGTCTCTGAAATGAGAAAATGTTTATGATACTTGTAGCACACCAGTATCAAAGATAACAAATAATGTTACTAGTATCTCTGGGTAAAATGCTATCTGCTGGACTCATTAAGATTGCTGTAGGGAGCCTGGTTTCAGCTGTTCGGGGTATAAGCACCATGTGAGCCCCTGCCTGCTTTCGGGAGCACGTTCTTTAGAGTGAACAGTTGGTGCAGGTTGACCTCGGCCCAGAAGCTGCAGGCTGCCATCCCGGAAAATATTTGGATGGTCATTGTCTGCCTTTTGGGTGCTATCAGTTTCGTGAAGGAAGCATTACTTCTGGTTCTTCTTCTTTCACATTCCAGTGGTAGGGCCATCTAAGCAACATGAGTTTTCTGGCTCAGTCTGGAGTTCAGGAAAATTTAGGAACTAATAGAGACAGCAGAATCTGTGGGACCCCCAGCACCGAGCCCGCTGGTATGGATGGGCCTGTTGTCTCCTGCGTAAGTGAGAGTCAGCCCGACCGCTGAGTGGCTGTTTCAGAGACAGATTTTTGGTTGTTTGTAGCAGATTCTCTAAGTTGTGTTACTTGCAGAAATTCTAAGAATTTGTAAGTTTGCCATATAGGCAGATCTACATCTAGAATGACCTATGTCCAAACCACAGAAATGAGCAGACATTCTCCTTTCCCAGCTGATATGATGAATGCTGCTTCTTTACACATTAACAATTTAGCTTTCTCTTGGTCTTCCCATCTTTTCTAGATACAGTTACCAAGACACCCAGTCACAGGTTTTACTGTGTTTCCTGACAGTTCCTAACCCAGAGCAAATGATGCTTCTGTGGACCTTTCTTAAGATCACCTAATAGGTCCCAGATCGGTAACAAGCCACCCAAGAGTCCCCCACAGCCTGGTGCCCTGAGTGTAGCAAGCCAGTAAACCCAGCGTGGTTCTGCCAGTCTGTCGTGGTAACCTGTGAATGAAGGGTGTTGATACTTCTGTAAGATTTCATGATACTATTACACAGTTATTTACTTTTGGGTACTTAACAAAAATTAAAGGCAGAAGACATAGGAAAGTTTATAAAAGAGGGTCAAAGACTGAATGAGCCAGTTGAATAAGAGCTGTCTCCCTTTCAAGGTAGGGTATATGATACTGCTAAGGCATGTGGGATAGCCCGTCCATGTCTACGGATACATGTGACTCACATTGCAGATAGGAGCACATGACCCTTTGAAACCTACTTAGAATAAGCTCTTTCCAAAAGCTATAGCTTCTGCTGATTATGATGCTGGCAGGCTTCATCCTGCTGTCCTACCGAGTCTGAAACTTTGGACAAGTTAAGATCAACAAGCATTTTGTGGTCAAGTATCATTTAATGAGAGTTTGCCGCCATGTCATGCTTTGGAGCCCGACTTCCAAGCCAGGAGCCTTTCAACAGTCTTCAGCCTGAGCTGTGGAGAACCCGCAAGGAGGCTCTGCTTTTTCTCTAGGCCAGCTGACTGACTATTAGACCAGATCCCTGGGGCTCACCCTGGGATAAGCTATCTCTATGCCACAGGATACAGAATGCTTTGCTGCTAACGCATGAAAGCAACACAAAGCATATACAGCAGGAGAAGTAGGGGTTCCAGTTTGCTAGGCTTTTTCTAAAAGTAAGAAAAAGCATTTTCAGTCCTTTATCAGGACAGTTAAAACAACAACAACAACGTAAGCTGACTTGCATTATTTTCAGGTCACTTTTCTAGGAAAAATGCAAAGTTCTCTCTCAGGCCCTGCTTTCTCCTTTTGTGAGACAGCCATGAGGCTTTCCCTTGCCAGCTTTATTATGTCATTGAATTAATAATGTTGTAAAGACTAGATCAGAAGTCAATTTGGCAGCTGTGCCTTTAGGGAAATTTTTGGAAGAGTGACCTTCCATTTTTAATAAGCATGTTATTACATTTAGAATTAAATTACCAAGAGCCAAGCTACCCTCTTGAATTTGCTATTAGCCATTTTTTCCCTTTTATTTTTAATGAACTAGAACAAGTTGGAGCCAGTTTTTTCATAGCACGCAGTAAGAAAGGAACTCAGCATCTTTTACTCTCAGGCCCTTTATTTTAGACCTGTTTTACTCTTCTAAATGTTGGTATTTTAAGGCTTCTCCAAGGTATCCAGTTCTCCCCCCCCCCAATATAGACCTGGAAAATCCCTTACCTTACTTTTGCCTGCATATATGGGTGCCTCCCATGCTTGAGTCTCCTTCCCCCAAGTGAAACCTACAATCTTCATTGAAACAATGTGATTCTAAAGTCATGCCCAGAGTAAGTGGATCAGGAAGTCCAGTAGCATACACTGTAACAACAGATCTGGGGCAAGGGTTAATTAACCCCATCAAATACTAGAACTCAGCTTAAAACATTAGTCCTTAAAGCAGATATGGTGATGGGGCTGACGGAAATAACAGAAACCCAGAGGGCAGTGGAGAATCACTAGCTAGCAAAGTACATCTATTATCCAGTAATACTCCTGAGTAAGACCCAAGAATTGTTCACAAATGATGTTGGCATAGATAAAGGGCAGTTTGGAGCCAATATTTAGAGCCCACACTGTAAACCTAAAACAAGTAAAAAGTGTGCTCCAGATTAACTAAAGATGACAAATGCTCAAACTGTAGGAAACATGGTAAAAAATAAAAAAGATAGTACACTCAGGTTGAAGCAATAAGTCAAGTCACAAATCAGAATTATTTCCTTATTGTAACAAGGCCCCTTTGAGAGCTGAGCCTGTCAGGGGGTCTTTTAATTTCTGGCACCTAACACACCTACTTGGTAAAAGCCCACACATTTGCTAAGGTGGGTTAATGATTGCTATAAATGTAAGTGGCAGTGTATGAACTAGCCTGTGTGGATGTGTAAGAAAATGTACACATTTTTTTAATATGCTAGGGTGATTTTATTATGGATGCTTTTAAAGAAAAATCCCTTTAGCACATTTTCAGCAAATTGGGGCAAACAGTAGGCCTATAATTTATGATTATATGCATTTTAAATGATAGAAAGCCTTTGACCCCAGCAATCATTATATTACTCTATTTATTTTCAGGTTGATGGTAATGACACTGTTATAATAATGTGGTGTGATTTGTTGAGTGGTTACAGCATGCTGGGCACTTTTAAAAGAATTATCTTTCCTCATGGCAAATGTATTGCATTTTTGAATATATGTTAATAAAATTCTGTAGTGATAGCTAATTTGTGTGCATACATGGGAGATACGGGGAGAGTTAACTTTATATGTTTGTAGAGTATTTGCATTCTTCTTCTGGAATGTGAGTTCCTAGAAGTTGAAGAATATTATGGTACACAGGTTCTCTGACAGAGGAGTATAACCTGGTCTATCTAAGAGATATTAACTATAGGAACCATGTGTTTTACTCTATTTCTGAAAAAAATCTGCTGCTGCCTAGGGCTACTCCCACCTAGTCTAGGTGTCTATAGAGGCTGAAAAGAATGCATGGCATTAAGGGTCACAACTATTTTTCTACTAGTACCTTTCATGATTCAGATGATATTCATTGTTTTATTAAAAATATGTATGTATATATATATATAT
>ML095042.1:0-22104 GCA_003697995.1 Taxidea taxus jeffersonii
CACACACAAAGGAGACTGTGGGGTGCCTATTAGCTAACCTGATTGTGGTAATCATTTCATAATGTGAAATGTACATCAAGTCACCATGTTGTACGCCTACAATATACCCAACTTTATTTGCCGGTCACATTTCAGTAAAGGTGGGGGAGAAAGCTCAGTACTCATTTACACTAAGGATTCCTTCAGCTCTTCGACTCTGGATCAGGAACATCTTCTCCCGTCTAACACACGACCTGTGTTAGAAAACTTAGTTACGGAGTACTGAGGCTTTTCTGAAGACAAATGGTAAACAAGAGTTAAAGGGAAAGTCAAGTATTTCATATTCTAAATATCTTTTCTTTGTTCCTAATCTGCCCTAAAATTAACATAAGTTTTTTCCTTGTATATTCATTCTCTCTGTTTATGTCTCCTTGAAAGGATCACCACATCACTAGAAATGGTGTTTTCCATCTGCTCTGTAAACGATTAAATGAGCACAATATTTACTTTAAAAAAATTGTAAGTGAATTCGTTAGAGTTGGGTTCAACCCAATGTTATAGAAATGAAAATTGTTACTTAGCCTCTTGTGTCCAAATTTTATTAGAAACCCTATGTACTGTGCCTCCTGAACCACAGGGGTCTCAGTAGAATGGTGAGTCGCTTTAGTGTGTGTCTTTTCTCTTAAGTGATGCTGTTCTAGGGGAGAAAATTTGAAAAATAAGAGTTAAGGCAGGTTGTTTATTGCCATACGTATTTCACATCCATTTAACAGGAGTTTGGCTCTCCTGAAAAGTCAGTTTCTGTAGAAACTAGTGGTTGAGAATCAGACTGTTCTCTGCCGCTCTAGTCGGTCACCTTTGTTGAAGGGCAGTTTTCTCTAAGTTCTTGTTCTGCGCATGACAAGATATAGTTGCCAGTATATTCCCCCAGAAGCTAACCCCCTGACAAAGCTGTCTCGTGGCCCTCAGTTTTGATACCACCGCCTAATGATCTGTGGGAAAATCATGGGAAAGTCAAGAAAAAGAATGTTTTGCTCTCAAGAGGAATAAGATTCTAGCTTGCCACTTGCAGCATTGAGAAATGGTTTAGAAAATGGGATTCAGAAATTCAAAAATGTTAAATAAAAGGCAAATAATCTCATTTTTACCACTGGACAAGAAATAGACTTTTCCAATTACTCCCTTTATTGCCATTGCTTAAACAAAGTCTTCCTGTTCCAATACATAATTAACTTTAAGCCCCACCTCTCATGTCACTTGGTGTTTCTGTTCCTTATTACAAAGTACAGTCCTGAAATCAATGTATTTGTGGCCATGCAAGCAATGCATTAGTTAAATAATGTCCTTACTGGGATCTACATTATAAAACAAAATGAAGCTAGTCTATGACATAATCCACTCTGAGTTTTCCTTTCTCAGCTCTCTATTTTGAAACCTCAGAGAAAAATAAAAACAAGTAACATAATCTAATATTTTTAGATATGCGTAACACTTTCCTCTTCATTGTTTTTGTTTCCAGTCTTTAAATGTTAATTTATGCTGGTTTGATAGAATTTTATTGTTGTGACTAAAAAATAATGTAAATTATGTTTGTCTTAATTCCGTTTTTGGAGTGAAAATAATATGCCCCAAAGCATCAATCAAATTGTTAACTTGGCCTGAGTGATAGGTTTCATATTTTTCTCTTCTCTTCTTACTGAATCCTTTTCTGGGAAAAGGTGCTCTTTAATCTGAAAATTAAAAATAGCAGATGTGATATGCAAATTACCATAATATCACTTTCCTGTTTCTTTAGGAAATTGAACATTTTGGAAGTACGAGTATTTAGAGTGTATGTATCTTCCAACTGAAGTACGTTTTGCTTTTAAATGACACTGTTTGGAAAACATACATTTTGATTAAATATGATTCTGCTGCTTACATTTATCAGAGTATTTTAAAATGCATTAGATGAGTTGACTAAAAGGACTTCAGGGAAATATCTGTAGACCTATACAGGTGGGTAACTTCGACTTCAGAATGTTGTTTTACATAGACAAGGTGGATGCTGGTTATTCTTGTCCCCACCAGAAAACCGAAGCCAAAAACTTTGTGAATTATTTCTAGATGTTTTCTTGTTTTATTCTTTATAGCTCTATGATTTTATGCCTCCAATTAGAAATTTCCTTTAAGGTAATTAGCATTTTCTCCTGAGAAAAATAAAAATAATTAGAGAATTAGAATTAAAAGTATCATATACCTAACAATGAGCAGTGCTAAGTGACAAATTGTAGCGATACGGAGGAAAATGTATTCTACCTGTTTAATGACAGTTTGCAAACATCCAGTTTTCCATCTCGCTTTCCTTACCACTAAGTCACTAAGTGCTTTAGTTCCCGGCAGCAGTTTTATTTTGTGCTGACAGTAAGAGTGATACTCGTCAGAACCGGTGGAGTACCTCCTAGACTGTAGGCGCTCTTCCCAAGCCGATGTGCGCTTACTTTACTTAATCTTCCTTACGGTTGCGCGCTGCCATCATCTTCGTTTTATAGATGAGGAATCCGAGATACAGAGGCTTTGAAGAGTTTTCCCAAGCTTACACGGTAGGAGTAAAGCTATGATTTGAACCTGGAAAAACCAGCTCTACATTGGAAACTCTTAACTACTGCCTTGGATTCCTTTCTGCAGTTTCAAGGGCAGGGTAGGGTTAAAACCCAACTTCAAAGCTCTACCGCATTAGGGTTTCTAAGCCCTGCAAGCTTAAAAATCAGAGTCTTAAAAGACAGTGGGGTTTTTTGGTTGTTGTTTTTCTAAGGGATAAGAGTCGCCTACAGAATATTTTTTCTATCTGGTCTCAAAACAAGAAGATAGCATCTGGAGTTGAGTTCTGTTTATTTTCCCCTGACCTTATGAAAAAGAGACATATCTCCAAGGCCACCCTAACGACATCCAGACCACCAACAGGATTAATGTGTGATTGGGAAACTCAGCATACATTTTACCATATCCAGAGAGGCCTGTTCTCACAGCAACACTAACGCAGCAAGGACCAACAGATAAGGCTTAGATATCGCGCACACAAAAAAAGCAAACTTAGGGTGTCTCACTGAGGTACTGATTTTCAACCATTTTAACTGTGTAGGGTAGTGACTGATCTAGTAGCTCCAGTTACTAAACAGCTCATGTTCATGAACTTCTAACTTCATCAGAATCTTCCCTTCTAAATTTGAACATTACGGACGTACCATGCAGTTCCAACGAGTGTTTCTCTGGTTTTAATTAACTTGAGAAACAGTCTCTGTTTGCCATCCTCCACACCAGATAGTATAGGAAGCATGGTGTCCTATTTCTCAGTGCAAGTTTTCAAAGCAAATTTAACTTTTAATAGGTTCTGGATCCTCTGTCTTCGATTTTTTAGATCTTTTGGGCATTCTAAGTTTTGCCATCTTCTTTGAACTTTTCATTTGGTTCGTTAATTTTACATTTTAAATGGCAGTTCTTGATCTCAGTCATGGAAAACACAAGGGTTCTATTGGTTAATCTGAAAGGAATCCGCTTCTGCTGTGTTTTCGTTAGGCACAGACAGACATTCTAGCGGTAAATGTAACTTCCCAAACTGCAGTTAACAGATGATCTGTGCAGGAGGAGCTATCTCATTTTTTCCGTGTCATTTTGATATGAAACAGGCAGAGTTTCTCCCTTTGAAAACTCTAGATTTTTTTTTTTTTTACGATACACCTCCCTCCTCCCTTTCTTCTTCTTCCTCTCCTTCTTTATTTATTATTAATATTATTTTTCTTGGGGCAGGGGGGAGTGTTGTGTGGAAAATAATGGGACTGAGCTTTTTTCCAGGGAAAACTGTTTTACAAGAAACAGTCCACTGAGATGTTTCCAGAAAGTTATTGCAGACCTGGAAACTTTACAAATGTTCATGTCCAGCAAAGGCAATAGCATTTTTCATCTTTAAACCTTTAACTCTTAAGCAATCGACTTTAATGACTTCAAGGCGGTGATATCATTGATGTTACAAAATAAAAGCCTGGGCTACAAAATCTTTGGAACTCTGTGCCGGTCACCCACAGTGAAAACCATGGGGTTTCAGTAGATGGCACTCTTCTCTGAGTGACCAGTCAAGGTCTGGCAAGGGACTGTATGTGCGGAATAGGGGCTTTTCTTTTAGTTAGTCTCAACTCTACTCCAGGAAAACTCACAGCCAATGGTCCTTGATTTTTTAATATAAACCTGTAGATCAGACATCAGCCCAGGAATCTGAATTAGTTAAAAGACCACAGTCTTTCCTTCTTTCCCAGAATTGTTCTAGTGGCTTTGCTCTTTCCACTTAGGATAGTGCGGTGTTTAATTCCAGAACTGAATCGGAATAACTATTTACTATAGGTCTTTAGATCACCTGCTGTTGAATACTCTGTGGGTGGTAAAAAATGCAAGGTATCATAAATGAAAAACACAAAGTTTTGTATCAGTACTTTATTTACCTAAGATTTATATTATTACAGAACTGAAGATAATTTCTGGTTAAATCATAACTGAAACTTTGGTTAGTCCGGTTTAAAGAGTGGATTCACCAATTCAAAGTTGTGTGTTAAGCAGAGAAAAATCGACCTTTTCTCCCATTGAGAAACGCATTTGCGGCTATATTTTCTAGGACAATAGACATTTTTTTAGTATTCCCTTTCAATGAGAAACAGTTACAAAAACAAGAAAAGTCAGATAGTCTAGATTTAATGTCTGTTTTGTGTTCTCTAATTACTTAGGATTTGACAGAATTTCGGTCCTCGTCTTAACACTGCCACTTCTGGGCGGGACAATCTCAACTAAAGCCCCGGACGCCAGTGGGACGCTGGCACTGAAATACACGAGAAATTATAGAGTCTCTGCTCTTGAAGGGGCAGTTGCTTTCAGTGATTCTGTGTCACATTTTCTCCGTTCGGTATACTTAATTCTGGGGCAACACAAACCAGGGAAGGTGACTGCTACCTGGTGGGTTTCAGATTGTCTCCCGAAGCATGGTGGGGAATAGACTCTTCGGGCCTGTGCTGGGGACCCGATGGAGTCTCCTAAGTCCGTTTATCTCGTAATTCGAGAACAATTAAAATCTAGCAGTTCATTATCTGGTGTAACTACCAGGGGAGCAAAACATAAGCAAGGACGTTAGAACTCATTGAATTAAAATAAAGTTTATCTCCTTGCCCTTAAAGAGGCAGTGTCACCAACAATATCACCTGCGCATCCAGCTAGCTACAGGGCCGTGGCACGAGTTCTTCGTCAGATAAGGACTCCATCAAAAAGCCTGGCGAACGTTAGACCAACAGTCCAGGTGACACGTGGAAGCGTTTCCTGTGGAATCGCAAGTGGCCGCAGCACTCGAGCTCACTGCAGTCTTTGAACTGGTACCATGGGTTTGAGTGTCTGTGTGCGACTTGGGCAGTATTTCATCACCAATACACTTACTCCCTTAGAAAAGTAGCGTTTAATATTTGAAGTTCAAATACGTACTATTTCTAAATCTCATTCTAAAGTATGGCGTCGGCTGTGTAAGGCCTGTGTGGGCGCGGGTCCTGGAAAGGATGACGCTCCCAGCCCCCAGGTGGCGAGTCTTTGTGCTCAGGCCTGGCGCGTTCGTAAAGTCCAGGAAATCCCACACAGACCACACCTGCCCGTTGGTGGGGCGTGATGCATGAATTAAATAGGACTTTCAGAAATTTGTAAAAAGACCAAGTACTTTGTGAGAGCGTGTTTTAAGCTCCAGAACCCTTGGGTGGGTAGACCTTAAGTGAGAGTTCCTCGGGGCTGTGCTACTTCTCCCCGGGATTCCCAAAACATACATAAAAAGCCCATATTCAAGAAGTAACTATATTTGACTGTTCATGGTCTGCTGTGTATTCAGTCACCTTCCGTAGCCTCCCCAAAGCTAACCCACCTACAGAAATTCTTTGTAAAATTTATAGGGAACACAGGAAATACTATCCTAAAACACTGAAACTTTTTTTCATGACAAACAAAAATAGTAAGTTGGACAAAAGTCCCCTCAACTTCTTTTGAGCTTAAAAGCACACAAATGCATCAGGAAAATTTCATAACTATTTATTATTTTTTTTAAAGATTTCATTTATTTATTTAACAGAGAGACCACAAGTAGGCAGAGAGGAGGAAGCAGGCTCCCCGCTGAGCAGAGAGCCCAATGCGGGGCTCGATCCCAGGACCCTGAGACCATGACCTGAGCCAAAGGCAGAGGCTTAACCCACTGAGCCACCCAGGGGCCCCTATTTATTATTTTCTATGGTTAAAGACAAAGAAAAATGAAAAGAACAACTGTGATGTATAAATAGTGAAGGTATTAAACCCTTTTTCCCCCTCCAATGTTGGATCAAGAAGAAAAATAACAATAGTGCTTATACAAGATTGTAACCACTGGGCAGCTACAAATACTTGTCACTCTTTTGAACTAGACACCAAAGGTTTGTCCTCTTTCCAATAAATGGCAACTCTGTTCCCCGCTCCCCCCTGCCCCCCAAAATCAGGAGAACTTGAGAACCGCAAGGAAGGTAAATGTCTTCGCTGCGCTGCGGGTGTGCTGGGAGGCCTGGGGCTTGGAGGTGTTCTGGGAGGGACAGAGAGGGAAGCGAGAGGCAAGAGTTCCAGAGAAAGGAAGTAGGAGGAGGCAAGAAGCAAGAGAGACGCGTCGGCGAGGGGGGGACACTGGGGACGAGGGGGGGCGTGATGGAGGAAGAGGAGGAAGAGAGATGAGGAAACAGGGCTTGCCTGGGAAAGGGGGTCGATGAGGGAAGGAATGAAAAGGGGGAGGAGACTCGAAAGAGCCAAAAGGGGAGGAGAGATGGGGAGGAGGGGCAAGAAGGGAAAAGAGGGTTAAGGGGGAAGGAAATAAAGGGAACAAGCAATATGGGTGTTTCTTTTCTTTCGGGGCCACGGGCTGATTGTAATTGCAGCACTGTCATTGGGTGTCCCCCCCTCCCCTCCCCACTTATATGTGACCTCCAAGGACGCCAAAGATTTTATATGAAAAACAAAAACTATTTTCAGACACGTTTGTAAAAACTCATTTTAAATGTAAACATTTTTGATTCTGCACAAATAGAAATACATGTGTAATGATTTCTTCTAACATCTTTAAATTTAACATTTAAGTATTGATTTCTCTGGAAGTTTGTACTCCACCAATGTGTCTGGCATTTTCATGACTACAAGAAACCCAAGAGTTGACAGAAATATTTGCACATAGCCAGATAATGAAACAAGCGTGGTTTGGGGAAAATTAGAACATGAAAACCATTGTTTGCAGTTACTAGAAGACACAACAAATCAACCTTCTTCCAAAGTACCAGCATCTTTTTACCTCGTTTGCAGAAAAGTCAAACATTTCTGTTGGAAACGCTTTTTAAATATTCTCTTCATTAATGCAAATGCAGTTAAAATGTAGAACATGCGGAAAACACTAGACCCTTAACAAGAAACTACTAGAAATATGTATTAACCAACTATGGAAGTGCTTGAAACAGAATAAACATAGTGACGATGAAACATTTTTAGCAGTTCGAGTCCATTTAAAGAACACTGATGATAGCCGCTTGTTACCGTTGTACAGAAACACATTCCATAATTCTAAGAATGTGTATTTCCTTTAATTCATGTTGTTTTTAAAATGCATTACCTTACTGAGAAAACAGTGCTCACTATTTCTCCTTACAAAGAACCCAGCATACAGAAGAGAGTGTAAAAGTGTTACAAGAGACCATTAACTTCCAGACTGCCCAGGGAAGCATTCCAAGATGTTAACAGCCCAGGAGAGGAACTTTTTAAGAGCCATTTCAAAAGTTTCCAGTGCCACTAACACGAAAACAAGTTACTACAAGAACATCTTTACCTAAAGCAACCAGAAAACTTTTAAACATGAAAATGACAACATTTTTTCTAAGTAAATGTGAAAAAAAGCAAAAAAACAAAACAAAACAAAACAAAACAAACCAACAGAAGCACCATCATGCTCAGTTCTACATTTTCCCCAGTTGGGAGCTTACAGAGGAAATTAACTTTACGGACGCTAATTTCCCCCTTGATCTCTGTTTGTAAGGAGAAGGAAAGGCAAAACCCCAGAAAGTTTCTTGAAAGCAGGACCTACTCACCTTGCTGTTGTGCCAGAATAACCGTGGGATGAAGCAGAGCGAGGAGTAACCAGGTCCCCTTTTGCACAAAGCTCATCATGTCTAAATATCAGACATGAGACTCTTTGTGCAAAAAGAAGGAAGGAAAAGCAGTTCAAAGTAGCACCATCAGATGTCCCCTGCCCTTCAGCACCGGGCCCGTCATAAAACTCAGCCACTGAGATTCCTGTGCTTTGGCCTTAAATAGGAAAAAGTTTGGCTTCCCTCACTTTCCAGCCCCTTTCTGAAATATGAGAGCAGCACCCATCCCCTTAGCAGTAAAAGAAATGATTAATATGTCTTTTTCCCTTATAGAAGACATAACCCACAAAGTAAGAAAAAGAACACATCTGGAGTTTGCGTGCATGTGTTTGTGTCCCAGTTTGTAATGTATTTTACTGGGAGACATGTTTGCATACCTTAAGAACAGATGTCCAAGGGCTCTGCCTTGTGTTTTTGTAAGAGAATGAGATGTATATGTTTTTCACTCCCTCTCACAACATTAACAACAGCTTGATTTTGAGAACTTGTTTGATGCCCTTTGCCTGGGCATGGCTAATTTGCAAATCTTATCTTCCTAGAAGTTCTTTATATTGGGATTTTGCCAGAATCCACCCTAACTCAATTTAAATAGGAGCCGTAAGAGAATTAACTCAAAGAAAAGCCTCTGTTTGTTCTTCTCATCCACTCACTCTGGGTCCTAAAAGTTCAATTTCAGGCAAATGTCAAAGACTCAGCATCTCAGCTCTGTCTGAATGGCATCGTCAAAGCTAGATGCTCATCAATAGCCGTTCCTATTTCTCACAAATTCCTTTAGCCAGCCAAAGTGGGGTTTCTTGTGAGATTTCAAATGCGTATGTTGTGTGCGAAAGCCAGGACAGAATCTTCTAGAGAAAAACTAAGCTTGTTCATGTTTTGGCTTTGTGGGAAACAGGAAGGGGAAGGGTCTACACATGGAGTATGGAGAGTCGCAGAAGCAGTTCTCATGTTATCTGCAGTGGCATGAAGATTAGCAGGAATACCTAATGTTCTTAGGTATCATTTCCAAGCCACATTAACATAGCTTCTCAGTGTAGTTCTGGATCTAAGAGCGACTTCTGGGTTATACTTGAAAGAGAGACAAATACCACTTGTAAGTCTTTGATAAATTTTGGCCAAGAAAAACGCTTGTCCACAGGATCAAGATCTTTCTAGTAAGCACAATACTGTTTTATACCTTGATCATCCGTCCACACTTCCCTCAATCAACTGCACATTCTGCCTGGGCTCTTCAATTCTGGCCAATTCTAGTCAATGTCACTTGCACTTCTTCCATTTTTTCGGTATTGACTCAACTGTGCCCATTTCCACGTGCGCATGCACGCAGAAAATCCTCTCCACCTCACACCAATTCGTGGAAGTCACTGCTCTAAGACCCAGCTCCAAACTGTCCTCCTTTAAACTTGCCTTCATCTCTCTCTCTCAATTCGTGTTGCTCAACTTTGACTTAATTCCCTTGTTGCATGTATACACCCAACTATAGGTATCTGTTCTGCCGGAATGGAGAGTGGTGAGCTTGCCTCCCAGGCCCAGGTACAAAAAGCACCAAGATGTTCCAGTGTAGATGACGTCATCTGATGACAAGGAAAGACCATCGGTTGGGCTGATCTCTTGTGACTCTTCTGATTCTAGATTGGAGAGCCGCCACTTGATGAAAGAAAAGAAGCAACAAGCTGTCTTACTGGGTCATAGTGGAGATGCTGGGGAATAAGACGGTTACTTACATCTTTCTGTCTTCTAATATCTTCATCCCATACTTCAAAAACAAAAACAAAACAGAACACAAAATCTTGTGTTCAAACTAGTCCAGAATTATGATTCATTTTCTCCCAGTGTCTTTGACACTTGCATAAAAAATTCAGATATCTTTATTTATTATCTTATTGTTCTAGATGCTCAATAGAGTGAAGTTTGTTGAATTTCTTCATTGGAATCATTTTGCAGTGTAAAAAATTAGATTATTTTTCAAATAATGCTTTTTGGGCTTTATTTTAGGCATTGCAAGTACCATTTCGATTGTGTTTTGTTCTTCTTTTCTACACATCCCTAGCTGCCCTGACATGAACCAGCTCACGCAGATGTGTCATTCTGCTGTCTGGATTGCGTTTAGAGTTTTGACACAGATCTAAACACCTGCACCAGCAAAGGCACTGGTTGATGTGGCTCTGCTTTCACAAAGAGAGTGACTGGAAAGATGAGGCAAAAAGAGGGTGTGGCCAATTGTCAACCAAAAATTCCAGTCTTTTCCAGTTCAGTGGAAAGCACAGCTTGGGAGAGACACATAAGCACAGCTGTGATGAACTCAGCAGGCCAGTGAATGTCAGCAGTGCTCTCTACAATAGCAACAAGAAGATCACTCATGTCCATCATGAGAAACACATGGAAGGAGATCGCCTGCTCTCCTTTCTACTGCTTCAGTGCAATTTTCTTTCTTAAGGAAGGGGGTGCAGTATCTTTTGTGGATGTTTTCTATATGCTTTCAAATCGCTGTAAGTCCCTTTAAAATGTATCTGCGATAAGATTCACTTAAAAATATGCTGAATCCATAGCAGAATTGCAGCCTAAAATAGGGTAACTTACAATACAATTGTAAAACACAAGGCAGATGTTCTTTGCTATTCATATAGGAATTGGTCAGTTAGTTCACTACATGTGTGAAAGCTCACTTGAAGAGTTGTGTTCCCTTAAAAGAATTTGAAAAGTACCATGATGTGTGCAGTAGAGCTAGAAATATGCTCGAAAAAAACATCATGTTGTAAAGAACTTGGGCATCTCTAACCATAGACAGATCCAAGACCGAGACAATGACATTGGTAGTGGCCACGACATTGTAGTGGCCATGACAGACAAATTTTTGAGTGATTTACTATGACCAATTCTTCAAGGCCCCTTTCATTAATTTCCTCTTCTCCCACAAGGAAGAATTAATTGTCTTCTTACTTTTGTTTTCATAAAACTATATTGATATCCACTTCTCTCTAGCCTAGAAATTTTACTTTCAGAGAAGACTTCCATTTCCTTGACATTTAGTAAAATGAAGTGTGCTGCAGTGGACTCATTTTGGAAACACTTAATATCTTTATTCTC
This sequence comes from Taxidea taxus jeffersonii, assembly GCA_003697995.1. Taxonomy (NCBI): domain Eukaryota; kingdom Metazoa; phylum Chordata; class Mammalia; order Carnivora; family Mustelidae; genus Taxidea; species Taxidea taxus. The sequence goes on from ML095042.1 coordinate 11,262, forward strand.
ATCTATTCTTTTTATATCCTCTGCTGATACTACTGAGGTTCTGCATTTCTATCCTTGTATTTTTCAGCTGAAAATTACCCCAAGTTCAAAGAGGTTACATGATTCTCCAAATTACTCATTGGGATTGGAATTAAATAGCACACTTTCCAACTTTTTTTTTCAGCTGTTTTCCACTTGGATTAGTCACTGATTGTGGTAAAGATATTTTTATGCAATTTAAGAACTGGGTGAATGCAAACTTGGCACTTAATTTTGTATGTCTTCTAATGGGAGATTGTGAAATAGTGGAGAGAAGAGAAAGAGTAAAATTTTAGAGTTAATGGTCAATTTTTAAAAAAATACAATTCTTCTCATTTTTGGCTTACCATTAATTTTCACGTAATTTCTAGTTTTGTTGTAATTAAAAATTTTTTTAAATAAATACTCATTAATTTATACTGAATGATGGAAACCAATCTCAGGGCACATAGGAGCATTTACATTCGTGTTTGAGTGTGTTTATATGTGTGTCTGTGTCTATATTTATATATATACATGTGTGAATGTGTACATATACACACTTTTAAATATATGCATACTTTTAAACATATATATACCTTAATATGTTTTTATATATACATATGCGCGCGCGTGTGTGTACTTGTAAAGACTGACAAAAATTTGAGCAAATACAATTTCCTGGAAACTGCCCTATTATACACGTTAGAACTGTGAACATTTCTGAAGTATTCTCAGTATGTCCTTTTGAATGACATCTTTATGTACTTATGTTTCAGTGAGATTCATTTGCCATCATAATTATTATTGTAATTATGCTTGAAAATTCATAGAAAACTGAAATTCATCTCATTACCTAACACAATGACTCATTCCGGAACAGTGCGGTTACCTTACGAATTTTGCCACAAAGGTGACACCGAGGCTTGGATGCAACATCTTGTAGGAGTTTAGGAGTTCCCTGTTGGGTCTTCAGTTAGCTTAATCATTCTCAGGACTGAAGCTCTTCCCTGCAAATCCCACTAGACTCTATATCAAATATAATTTGTCATCTGAGTCATGCTTAGGAATGTTCGGCAAGATCCAACACAGCTGCAATAGCTTTTCAAACAGAGCCAGTTCTGTCCGCAGATAAGAAGGCCCAAGTCACCATTTACAGATAGAAGCATTAGATAGGCCAAAGCCAAACTCACTGCATTTGCATGTTTCAAATGGAGACTGACTTTAACTCCTATCAATATTTTCATATTCAGATATTCAGTGTGGGGGGTGTCCAGATTTAGGGTCTTTTAATCCAAATAACTCTTTAGGACATGGAAATTTAGAGCCATCTCCCTCCCCCTCCCAAAATAAATGAAAATGCGACCTTTCCACGTTTAACTTATTGTGATTATTACTTTATGCAACTAACCTGTGTTAGATTAGTATTATTGTTCATGTAAAAAATTCTGTCTTAATTGTCTGAAGATTTCATTTCTGTCTGTACATTAAATCAAGTTTAAGAAAGCTCTGCATGTAGGCATTTATCGATCTATGAAACACCAACATGGAATTCTTGGTGGGAGCACCTGGGTGGCTCAGTTGGTCAAGGAGCTGACTTCGCCTCAGGTTGTGATCTCGGGGTCCTGGGATTGAGGCTGCCATCAGACCTCCTCAGGCTCTCAACTCAGTGTGGAGTCTGCTTCTCCCTCTCCTTCCGCCTCTGCCCATCCCCCCACTCATGCACACTCTCTTTCTAAAATAAATTAATAAATAAAATCTTTAAAAAAATTCTTGGTGGAAGGGGGCTGTGGTAAATGGGCTCCTTTTATTTCCAAGGATCCAACTGTCACCACCTGGCATCGCTGGCATCTTGGCCTTCAGGTGGCAATATCCATTTTAATACCTTTGTTTTACATTTATATTTATTTATATATTTATTTTATTCCTCCTTCTAGGTCATTCTTATTTTTTACCTCACCCTCTTCTTAAAGTCATGCACAGCAGCAAGCACCGTCCCTTGAATGCAATAGGTATTGGGAAATGTGGAGAAAAAAATTATAGGATTGGACTGGAGTATTTAAAACATTAGGCATTCTCTTTCTTGCCATCCTGGGGCCGAGGAGGCCTGCTGGGATTGGGATTTCTAAAATGCAGGTATGTCTGGAAATGGTCTGACACCATTTTTGCTGGCTTCAGTAGAGGCTCCATAACCATAGCTTCCCTTAAAGTTGAAGGTGCTCATGCTTGAGATAAAACTGAGTCTTATTTGGGCAGAAATGTTCTTAGGCATACAAAGGTCACACAGTGACTTCTGGTGTCCAACCAAACAAAACCAAAGTAATCTGGGGAGAAGTGCCAGTGGAAACGGGGGCACAGTTCATGCCAAATTCTGAAGCAATCTTCCTGCTAAGGCCACTGGACACAGAATCTGTACGATGGTGCATCCCTTAAGGATTTAAACTTATTGAAAATAATAAACACAAGTATGGAAAAAATAGTAGGTATTTAATAAAACAGACATTTCTTCAAATTTATAGGACCCACACCAAGAATTCACTTCTACCCTTCACCATTTTACAGATGTTAGATACATTTCATGATGTGATTAAGTCAAAACATCTGACTAATGAAAATAACCACTCCAAGTAGAAAGTTTCCACATAAAAATTACGCCATCTTGATTATGCAAAGTACTAATCTTTGGATGAGGATAGTGAATAGATTAATCTTACTTTATTCATACTCTTTCATGTCCATCCACCCTTTCCATTTCCATCCCCTCCCCAATAAGAGGCTAAACACTCTTAGATAATTTCTGATATGCAATTCATCTTAATTTAGGCACTACCTTCTTAAACTGAATAGCTCCTTTTTCTAATCTCTAGCCTCTATTTATGTTTCCATGCTTTTCCTTGTGTTGCATTTCTGTCTGAAATGATCTTTTCTTTACTATAAATGCATCTCTATGTGATCTTTCTCTACCACATTTTTAAGACTCAACCCACAGATCACCTAATGTAGGACATCTCTCTGATATTCCCTGTCAAAAGAGTTTCCTCTTCCTTTAACTTTCCTTACCTTTCCCATGGCCCATGCTTTCTTTTGACTTATAGCTTTTTATCTCTCGTACGAAACGGAAAGCTTCTCTGGGATAAGATTCAGGTTTATTCATCTTTTTATACCCCACAGTAGTTATAGGGCTTTGTATACAGTAGGTGATTAATAAATATCAGTGGCAAATGACTTAAGATCTACAAAATAAATATGAAGTAATCTATTTCCCTTGTATTCGTTTGGAATCATGTAATTTTTAATAAGTTAATAACTCCCAGTATCACTCTGAAAGAAGAAAGGTCATTCTTTCCAGCAAAGGAAGTCTTTGGATTTATAATGGATTTTTAAAACTTCCAGATGTTATGAATTTATTTCTAGAATAAGAAAAAATAAACAATAGAAGTGGTTAGCAAACAAATTGAAAGCAGCCAAATTCTGTGTTTACCACAAGTATCACAAGCAAGAGACAGGGCACCAAAAAAAAAAAAAAAAGGTAATTTATACAGTGAAAAGAAACAGGTAATTTACCAAAGACTATAAAAGCCAAAAGTTCATTTCACAATGAATTTAAATAACTGAACTAGAAATGCATCACAGTTTTAATGTGTCTTATTGAGGGGGGGTTGTTAAAAACAAACCAAAAAAATGGCATATAAATGAGTATCATGAGGACAAAATTCTTGTAAAAGGAGTTCTCAGACTTCTTTGTTTGTTTGAACTCTTTTACTTCTCTTGACTCAAGTCTCTTGCAATTGCAACTTTAAAAAAGGGAAAAAAGTGTAAAAGATCAAATCAAAATGCTGAAATTTCCCTTCTCTTCTACAAACACAAATGCTCCACACATAATGTAAGATGACTGTTTAATGCTTTGTTTTATATCGTTTGCTCTATTGGTTTAAATGCCGTGGGACAGCGTGGAAGCCCGTCTGGTTAGCTGAGCATGCTGCAGAACGTACAGAAGTCAGGTAATGGTATTCTCAAGAGGTCCTCTGTTTGCTGAACTGGAATCCAGTTTTTGGTTGCGAGGGGCAAAGTTAGCTCCAAAGTGGGCGGCTTCTTTGACCTACATACAGCATCAGGGTTGTATCACTCTTGATTGGTGTGAGCTCAAGCAGTCACTCCTAGAACTTCAGTTAGGGTGTGGCGGGCAATGGGAAGCCAACAGCTAAAGGTTAGGAGCTAGAGGCAGTATGTGATCAAACTGGGTAGGATTGTGTGAAAATGCATGATTCTCCCCATCTCCCAAGTTGAAGTGGTTTATTTTATGATGGGGAAAGGAAGAAAAAAAGAAAGAAGTATGTTTGCTAGTTATGATGACTAGCTAATTAAGAAGAAATCCATAGCTAAAGTAAGATTCTTGGATTATTTTTTAATGCCAAAGAGTTATTATTTCCTATTCAAAATATAATCAAGAACGGATGGACTCTTTGAAATCATGTAGATCGGCGGGGGGGGGAGGGAATGGGAGAGGATGCATCTTGGGAGATTTCACTGAAATTAACATCATGTTGAAAAATGGTAATTTTGTATCTGTTCTTTTGCTATAGCAAACAACAGAGCAAAATATGGCCAGACAGTCAATTGGGACAGCATGACACACCACTGGAAAAAATGATGTCGAGTGCAAAATTACAAGAAAAGTAAGATCATTGTGGAAGCCACGTTAGCATACCCTGCTCAAAATTATATCTGATTCTCTAGACACTTCTTTTGGAAGATTCCCCAAACAAAAGCTGAGAAATTACATAAATGGTTTTCCAGGCCAACCTTTCTGATTTAGTGTGCTGTAAGATGCTTGCAGTGTTTCTCCAAGTAGGGGATCCAGGAAAATTTCTAGGGGCTGTGGATTTTGGAACCTCACCAAATTGTTAATGACACAGCCAATACTAGTTAGCAAAATCCTTCCTAGCTGTTCACAACTAAACTGGGAGAAACAATAGCAGTCATGACAGCCGCCTCAAGCGCCTCTGTGTACCTACCCATCACGGTGTTAGCTTTCCCACTTGCTGTTCTTAGCACTACATTGGTGCCGTTAAATCTTCTTCTCCTTGGCTAAAAAAAGATAAAGGCAACACTTTGCATTTTCTCTCTTCAATGGCTGATAATTCAGGGGAAATGGGCATCCAAAGTTTGGGGTAAAGAAATCGTAAGACACAGGGTTTTAAGGTACTGAGAAAGAATGCCCAAGTACGGGCCATCTTGAATGGCCACATTCCCCAACTGCTTAATTTCTTGTCTGGTATTTATTTGTTTATTTATTTATTATGGTCATTTACTTGATCACTCATAGTTGCCATTTTAACTTCCTGCAAGACTAAGCTTCACTCATAAAGGGTGGTGCCTGTTCCGGTGAACACCTTTTCTCTACTAACTAGCCCCGAACCTCCAAGAGCAAGCACTCACTAGAGACCTGTCAGCTCATGAGACGCCGACAATCCAGGCCAGTACCAACGATACTAAGCTCTTGGGTGATTTCATGGTCTTCCAGTCTAATATATGTCACTTAAATTTAAATTGAAGACCTCCTTGTTCTCAGTCTTGAAAAAGTGGGTTTTATAAGAAAATCATCACTTTAGAATAAAAGTATCCATTTGGCGACATTTTTCTTCATTTCTTTTTTTTAAATCCCAAATACAATCCCTGCCGAATGAAAGAAATGCAAGAAAACTCAAATAATTTGCCTGCAGCAAGTTGATTAACATTTTCCCAAAGCCTATCTTATTTGAACTGTTTATTTTGGATCACTATCCAACAGATAACTTTTTTAAAGTCTTGCAAGAAAAAGATTGGTCTGTTAATGCTAGCTTGCATACATAAAGGCAAGGAATGGGGTTGAGTGAAGAAGAGGAAGAGAGTCTCCCTCAATTAAAATATTCTCACAAATTGTGGCTGTGCATTTAAGAACTCAGCCCTAAAAAGTGTTAGGCAGAGAGCTTCAGTCATATCATAATAAAATCGGAAAAACATGAAATACCTAATACCTGGTGCAGCTCCTGGCAGGTACGGGGCTTAGTAAACATCCATTTAATGAGTGAATTATGAGGTGGGTTTACAGGTTTTCATTTTATTAGTATGAAGATGGATACTACCATGGAAAAATAATTGTGGGTGATTGTCCATAATTAAAACAATAAACAAAGCTTTTCTTAATAACAGCAACAACAATAAATAACAATTCTTATATATGTGTTTAATATAATATATTTAAAATACAATATAAAAGGGCACCTGGGTGGCTCAGTGGGTTAAGCACCTGCCTTCAGCTCCGGTGATGATCTCAGGGTCCTGGGACCGAGCTCCACATCCAGCTCACTGCTCAGCGGGAAGCCTATTCCTCCCTCTTCCTCTGCCCCTCCCCCCCATTTGCTGTTTCTCTCATGTAAATAAATAATATCTTAAAAATATATAATATATAAAAAACTATATACATGTTTCACTTAATCCTCACCACTATGTGCATATACGTTTATAACTGTCTCACAAGCGAGTACTATGACCTGCCAAAGATCACATGGTTTGTGAACGGCAGAGCCAGGAGTCAGACCCGGGAAGTCGGGTTCTAGAACGTATTCTTTTAATCTCCATATATTATGTTGAGTTTCATAGCATTAAATTCTTTTAAACAGATCAGAAACTTTATATTCAAATGATCATTTTCATCTTCCATGAAATATTTGGTGTAGCTATATTTCAGGGTTTTTTCCTTAACTGCATACTTGTTTGAAACATATTGAATGTTTCCATTGGCAGAACAATTAAGGGTAGTCTTAAATATTTTAGACTACTGAAAACAATTTGCTTCAATTGCTTTGTCTTTTTAAAGATTTTATTTATTTATTTGAGAGAGAATGAGAGAGAGCAAGCAAGAGCACGAGAGGAGGAGGGTCAGAGGGAGAAGCAAACTCCCCGCTGAGCAGAGAGCCTGATGTGGGACTCGATCCCAGGACTCCAGGATCATGACCTGAGCTGAAGCCCGTCGCCCAACCAACTGAGCCACCCAGGCGCCCCAATTTGCTTCAATTTCTGATGAATAAATGGGAGTAAACAAGTTAAGTGAAATTGAATCAAAAAAACAAAATGTGAATGTAAGGTAATATTTCCAGTTTTCTTGTATATCTCACAAAATGATTCCAAAGGTAATTCCATAGAATAGATCCAAAAGTGTGTGTGTGTGTTTGTTTTTTTTTAAATAATGGGAGGATATGGTCAAAGATGTATCCTTTCTGTTGTGTTAGTAAAAAGAAAAGAATTAAAAGGATTAAAAAAATAACAGTACTCAGGGGAATTTAAAAGTCAGTGTAAGAGTCCTTTAAATCTAGTGCTTTGAACTGAGATGGTGGGAATATACTTTGGAATGCGGAGGTCTGTCTGATGAGTAGTCTCTGAGCAGAACCTCAGTCCTCTACTAAATTATATATTTTTAATCCTATTTTTGTTTTTCTCAGAATCTGTTAGGACTGTCCAAGTTTTATTGTAGTCAGTATTAAGCTAGGATTAGCCAAGCAAAACCAGAAAGTGAAAAATCAGGCTTTCCCTCCCCTCAGGCCCTGTCCACGTTGTAAACCGTACAAGATGATCCCATTCCGACAGCACAGAAATGAACACAGTTTCCAACAAGACTTACATATGTGGCAGGAGCTGTCCCGAAATGACACCCTGAGACAAGTATTTCCAAAGGATCATAGGTTTCTCTTTACAACAGTATTTGCTAGACTTTTCCAACATTTCTCAACTTGACCTTCTCTTTATCATTTTCTCTCTTTGTCATTCTTTTCAAAACAGAGTTTGGTTAATTTTCAGTTTCTTCAAACAAAATTCTTCCTTCAGGGGCGCCTGGGTGGCTCAGTGGGTTAAAGCCTCTGCCTTCGGCTCAGGCCATGATCACAGGGTCCTGGGATCGAGCCCCGCATCGGGCTCTCTGCTCAGCGGGGAGCCTGCTTCCCTTTCTCTCTCTCTGCCTGCCTCTCTGCCTACCTATAATCTCTGTCTGTCAAATAAATAAATAAAATCTTAAAAAAAATTCTTCCTTCAGAAAAATGCTCATTTTGATGTACGTGTTTTTTTTTAGTGAGAAGAAGTGACTGAAGAGCACGTGAAACGAACTGGGAGACAGCTGTGGATGGAGTTCCCAAGCGGCTAGCCGAATTCTGATTTTCATTTTATCTCATTTTTATACTTTAATCATTTGGCAGATGTGCCATTTCCTCTCAGCCTATAGATATGGATTTTCAAGGACATTGTTAACTTTCTACATGTTTTCTACATTGTTAACCTTTCTCCAGCTCATGCGAGCGTCTCTAGGTGGACAGTGGCATCTAACCGGTGGTTCCGGCGGTTTCCATTTCTTAATTAATTTTGATGCTCAAATACCTATTGTGTGCAAGGAACTTCACTGCTTGTAGGGTAAAAACAGAAAAGTAATGTACAGCCCAGCCTTAAAGAGATGATAATCTAATATTGAAAAAATCATTCAGCCACTGAGCCTAAATTCATTTATGAAATGATAAAGCTAATCACAATTTGACTAAAGTTTATTCTGGTTTAAACATTCAACAGTTTCCTTAAAAAAAAAGTCATATGGTGTGCTTTTTCCCCCAATTTAAAAGAATTTCAATTATTTATTCAAATTTGCTCCTTTCCCTTATAATATGTTTTATATTTATTGACAAGTTTTCCAAATAGCTCCCACAGAAACAGATATGTTCTCTGGATTTAACAGAACATGATCCTTTTTCCTATAGCATATTATTGTAAAATATATGTAAAGAGAACCAAACAGGTTTTGGGGCACCTGGCTGGCTCGGTCGAAGAGCACATGAGTCTTGATCTTGAGATCATGAGTTCAAACCTCTCATTGGGTGTAGAGATTACTATAAAAAAACAAATAAACTTTAAAAAGAGAGAGAGAACCAACATATGTGTGTGTGTGCATGTGTGTGTGTGTTTTAAACAGTTCATGAGGTGTTTTCTCAGCTGTTAAGTTATTTAAACTCTCTCTGGAGCTGACATATGGATGTTTTTCACTGAAAGGTCATGCTAGAAATTGTTGTACTTTAGTAGAATTATACATAACTCTAGAATAATCCCTACTGTTATTATTTACATTTATTATTCTTCAGTTCACTTCTGTTTTGAGTAGCCTGATTGATGTTTTGATTTCAAATGGGATGCTTCGGAATGAGACAGTAAAGCTTGGACTCTCTGGCTAATGGTAGGGGACATCTGCTTTTTGCCATTGTGTGCAGTTCAGTGAAATAAGCCTAGAAAAGAGAAGAAAGAAGCTTACTTTCTCATTCTATCCATACTGATTCCTATACTAAGAGATCAAAGAAATTCATATCAAAAATGTAGGGTTTTTAAAAATGGTATCAACGACTTAATAAATATTGGCACTGCTATTAGGCATGATTCAGAGGTGGGCTTGTTAGTCTCTTCGTGACTGCTCTGCTGAGCTGTGGCAGGCAGAGTCTTCATCTGGCTGTCACATGGGTTTATTTTTCAATCCTAGCAATTGAGTCTGATTCATACTGTCCTATAGAAGGCTTACGGTTTTGCATGCATGCATTCTTCAAGCATTTCTAATCAAATGGTTCGCTCTGGCTTGAGAAAGCACTGGCAGTAATGTAATCCTTATTTTTGTAGACAAGAGTGAAAATGCTTAAAAATGACAAGACATAAATCTCTCAATGCTTTGAGATTAAACAATTCTACCTGTTTGGGCTAATTTAGAGACTCTGGTTCTCTTACTGTCAGTTAATTCATGTCAGTGAATTTTGGCAAAGTCTCTCACACTGTACTTTGTCATGGAAGTGAAGACATCTTCATGGGATGATATTGAAATGGAAGGTATGAATGAAGTTTAATTAATATGCCTATAAAATAATGACTAATAGGCATAGCAGAAATTCTTATCAGATGTGTAGGTGATACAAAGCTCCATATTGCAGGATAGCATTAGGATTAAAATAAAATCTCAGAATATAGTGATGGTGGGCTGAAATCAATATAATAAAGTTGTGTAAGAGAGTAATGTAAAGACATCCATTAAAAACTGGTTGAATAAGAATATAGTGAAGATAGTAACCAAAATCTATAGAGAGCTCAGCAAACTCAACACCCAAAGAACAAACAATCCAATCAAGAAATGGGCAGAGGACATGAACAGACATTTCTGCAAAGAAGACATCCAGATGGCCAACAGACACATGAAAAAGTGCTCCACATCACTGGGCATCAGGGAAATACAAATCAAAACCACAATGAGATACCACATCACACCAGTCAGAATGGCTAAAATGAACAAGTCAGGAAATGACAGATGCTGGCGAGGATGTGGAGAAAGGGGACCCTCCTACACTGTTGGTAGGAATGCAAGCAGGTGCAACCACTCTGGAAAACATCATGGAGGTTCCTCAAAAAGTTGAAAATAGAGCTACCTTATGACCCAGCAATTGCACTACTGGGTATTTACCCTAAAGATACAAACATAGTGATCTGAAGGGGCACATGCACCCGAATGTTTATAGCAGCAATGTCCACAATAGCCAAGTTATGGAAAGAACCTAGATGTCCATCAACAGATGAATGGATAAGGAAGATGTGGTATATATATACAATGGAATACTATGCAGCCATCAAAAGAAATGAAATCTTGCCATTTGCAATGACATAGATGGAACTAGAGGGTATCATGCTTAGCGAAATAAGTCAATCAGAGAAAGACAACTATCATATGATCTCCCTGATATGAGGAAGTGGAAATGCAATGGGGGGGGGGGTTAAGGCGGTAGGAAAAGAATAAATGAAACAA
>ML095042.1:22204-51206 GCA_003697995.1 Taxidea taxus jeffersonii
GAGGGGGGTGGGGTTACATTATATGTTTATAAAAAAATAAAAAATTTTAAAAAAAGAATATAGTGAAGAGAAATATGGCTGTGGAGTAGGAGTTGACATGGAGAAAGAAAAAGCTGGTAGGTTTTAGTTGATTCTACCACAGAGAAAGGGCTGTTGAACTGGCCCACGCCCTCATTCATGAATTAAACACGTATTTATTGAGTACCTGTTATGTGCTGAGCATTATGCTTGGTACAGGGCTTGGTGATGAAACAGACCTGATCCCTGTCTTTAGGAAGTCCACAGTCTGGTCTTGAGGGATGACAGGAAACAATTTCAACTCAGAGTGAAAAATAAAGGTGGTGCCAAAACATTTGAAGGGCACATGATTCCCTCTCTAGTTCTCAAGACGGGTTTTCCAGAAGTGATGTAGCAAATGACACCTCATATTTTCCACCAGTCTCACACAAAGGTATTCATCCAGTTCATCTAGATCCCAACCTTGGCCTGTTCTACAATGATCTTGCTACCCTTCTCCCTCCTCTACACTATCTGGAGAAGATTGAACATGGCACCATTTGTAACTTCTTCAACCAGCCATAGTTTTATAAACTTGAAATTGGACAATGATAGATTCTAAGAATCAAAGAGCTTGCATAATACTTCTCTGTCCTTGATAATAAACAGAGTTGCATTCAGGTTGTACACCCCAATAGCCTGTTTATGAGATACAGTAGAAAAGATAGATAGATAGAAGAAATCTAAAAGGCAGGTCTGTTTGTCTTTCTTATTTTCCATATCATAATCCGAATATCATCAAGGCATTCAGAGTTGGAGCAAACAAATCTCTATGGAAGCCTTTGGCCCTTGAGCAAGTGCTATTCCATGGTCCTGTCCGTAACGTTTACCAGTATAAGAAGGATGTTGTGTATTATATTTCATTAAAGGAGTTAGGTAATTCTGTAATGCATTTGATAAATGAGTTCTATCTAATTGTCTGTTGTTTTTTTTTTTAATGTATTTATTTGACAGAGATCACAAGTAGGCAGGCAGAGAGAGGGAGGAGGAAGCAGGCTCCCCACTGAGCAGAGAGCCCGATGCGGGGCTCGATCCCAGGACCCTGAGACCCTGACCTGGGCCGAAGGCAGAGGCTTAACCCCCTGAGCCACCCAGGCGCCCCTAATTGTCTGTTTTTTAGAGTGGCCAAGATATCCTTCATCCTGAGATCCCCATTCTCCTCCTCCTCCTTCTTCTGTATTCATTCTATGGCTTTGACCGCCAACATTTAGGGATGTACACAGGACATACTCCTGTCTTAAGGTTTTGCACTTGCTGGTCCCTCCACCTGGATCACTCCTTCCAGCATCGCCATGGTTTTCTCCCTCATCTTCTGCAGACCTTTGCTTCCTTTGTCATCCCTCTAGACCAGTTCCCCCCCAGTGAGTACCTCTTCGATGATGTCAAGTAGAATCTCACAACTTACCAACTCTCTGCCTTCTTTGTCCTGCACTGTTTTTTTCCTCACCCCTTACAATCCTCTGATCAAGTGGTGAGAAAATATATCTTCTGATATATATTTTATGTATTTTTCTGTTACCATCCTTACAGCTAGATTTGAAGTTCTGTGAAGACAAGGACTTCTATCTGTTTTGTTGTTTCTCGCAGTACCATCACCTAATACTCAAGTGCCAAGTCCTGGACATGAGAGGTCCTCAAGGAATATTTGTAAAATCGGTGAATGAATAAATAAGCCCTATCCATTTATGTCACCTCTGATCTCTTTTATGAGGCCATACATCTCTGCCCTAGAGACAGTACTGTAGTCCATCTCCTGCCTGGATTTAGGTAACACCCTCCTAATTTCCAGTCCTATTTCCCTCCTTTCTTCTTTTTGCATTTATTCTCTACACCATCTTTTGAGAAATTATTCTAAAATCCAAGTTGAATATCGCCATTCCCTTGTGTAGAATTTGCCAATGGCATTTCACCACTCTTAGAAGAAAAACCGACCTTTTCAGAAGACTCACCTTAGCTTTCCTTGTCTCACCCCACTGTGCCTTCACATGCTGCACTGGCCTTTACTGACCACCTGAAACTAAGTTCCTCATACTCACCTTCTTTACCTCAGACCTTCACAGTCTACCTTCTGCTTTACACACTCTTCTCACAATCCATGTGATCAGACTAACCCCTCCGTTCTTCTTTGTTGGAGGGTCCTACTCTGGGAAGCTTTCCCTGAAACACAGAAAGGTTAGCTTTTCCTGATAAGTATCTACTTAGTGCTTGCATTTTCTCAAAGCAGTCTTCACATGCTCTCTAAGTGGATGGTTCTTCTGCATCCTCTACTGGGGTCTGAGAGTGCCATGAGGGTAGTCCTCTTGATTATTGTGCTCACACCCATGTCCCTGGAGCTTAGTTAGCATGGTGTCTGGCTTATAGTAGGCATTTGATATTTGTTGAAAATAAAAGGGTTGAAGAGAGAGTAAGACTGAATGAATGGGTGAGGTGGAGGGGCAGTTAGACTTTATTCTGTATTTAAAAGAAGACAAGCTTAGATTACCCATGGTGATAAATTTTCCTTCTTTCATTTTTTTTTTAAGATTTTATTTATTTATTTGACAGACAAAGATTACGAGTAGGCAGAGAGGCGGGCAGAGAGAGAGGGAGAACCCCACTGAGCAGAGAGCCCCATGCGGGGCTCGATCCCAGGAGTTTGGGATCATGACCTGAGCCGAAGGCAGAGGCTTTAACCCACTGAGCCACCCAGGCGCCCCTTTGGTGATAAATTTTCTTATCTTAAAGGTTCTTTAATTAGATAATAAAAACACATCTAAAATTCAGTGGAAAACATTTCAATAATTATCTTCAAGGTACTTGAAGATAAGAGGTAAACATTTCAATAATTATCTTCAAGGTACTTGAAGATAAGAGGTAATCCTTGTGAATATACACAGATGTTTGTTCAATAAACTTATTATACTTTAGTGAGAGCATTCGAGATGCCTAGCTAGTGTTCCCTGAGACCGAGAGTGACTCTATGGAGAGAAATGAATGAAAGAACATCAGAAATCATCTTGATATGTTGGGTTTTTAATAAAGTAATTCTAAACTGGCTGTATTTATTATTTATATTTTCTTCAAAATTGCTATTAAACCCGCTACATCTCCAGTAAGCATCAACCCTTGGGCAATCAAGTTTCACAGATTATTAGTCATTTTGTTAAATACGTGTTCTCAATTATTGTAAAACTGCCTATCCAACTGAGCCACCCAGGCGTCCCGTAAAACTGCCTATCCAAAGCTTTCTGGGATCCACAATACTTCTAATATTTCTGGATTTCCAAAACAACCCCAAACCATCAAATGATCAACTTCCTTCTTATTTCCCCCAGCTGTGATCAATTTTTATCTGCTCTTATCTTTTAAGGATTTAGAGGCAAGTATTTTCAAATTATCAACCTACCTAGACCTGGCAGCTGTGCTGAAGGTAAGGCGGGTGAACCCTTACAGATTCATGGCCGGACTTAAAGGTTTTTGTTTGTCACTCCTCCCAGATCTGCAACAATAACCATTCTGAAACAAAGTTGGAAACGTAGGTGAAGAAAAAGGGTGGAAACAGTCTGACTTGGGACTGCTGCCAAGATCATGCGTATTGATTTTTCCTTGCCAAAATATTATTGCCATTTTTCAGAACTCTGCTAAAGATTTGGAATCATCTCTTTGCTGAATCTGCCACATGTTACAATTCTCCTCAGACCATGAGCTAATGCTGCAGAGTAGAGCATCTGGTGTCACTAGAGAACTCAACTTGATCTTGATGCTTACAAGTATGCTGATGAGGAACAACCCTGTATTATTAAATAGAACTGTCACTTTCAGACCAAAGTGGCAATATTCTATTCACACTAACAAAACAAAATTAACTACAAAATCTAAAAGAATTTACAGAGGAATATCTTATTAGTTATTTGTTTTATTGTGTCTTGAAGTTTTTTGTCATAGTCAAAATATTCCTAACTCACATTTTAGTGTAATGATGTTTTTAAAGTGCTGCTTATATAAGATATCCATGACTATAGCAATTGTCTCCTATCGGAATAAAAGAGCAAAATGTGGGAGACAGGACTTACATTATGAAATGTTACTATAAGAAAATAAAATTTTATCAAATTTTATCATTTAAAGCCAAATATCTAGTATTATATTGCTGCTGTTAGATGTAATCCTGTAAGTGTTTTTCTATTGTTTTTGCAATTATTAAGATGATTTGATGGGGCACCTGGGTGGCTCAGTCGTTAAGCATCTGCCTTCTGCTCGGGTCATGATCTCAGAATCCTGGGATCGAGCCCCACATCTGGCTCCTTGCTCAGTGGGAAGCCTGCTTCTCTCTCTCCCACTCTCCCTGCTTGTATTCCTTCTCTCACTGTCTCTCTCTCTCTCTGTCAAATAAACAAAAAAAAAAATTTTTTTAAAGATGATCTGATAATATGTTAGATATTAATTCACCATATAATTACAATTTACTGCAATGTAATTTCTAGACTTATGTGATCAATAAGTCTTGATATGTTAAAGTGAAATATGAGAAGTGAGAGGAAATAATATGAAATTAATGTATGACATAACTTGTAAAAGGAACTGATTAGAGTGAGATTTTGAGATGGAAAAAGTATTTGAGCAAGTCTGTGAAGTAGGAGCCAGAGTGAAGAAGGAGGAAGAGATGTAAGGAAACAGGTAGTTGGATATATTCAATTTTATCATACACCTGGAATTTGATTATGATTATTGAATCTCTATTCATTCTTTAGTTAATAAATATCTTGTATAATGAGTACACTTCCCACCAAAACTCAAATGAAGAATGTGAAAAAAAAAGTTGTCAGTTAAGTTCAAGTTTTTCCTTATATTTAGTCAAAGTCATACCACTGGGAAGAACACGGACACATTGCATTTAATATAACATATACATTTACTTATTTCTTTTCAAAATATAACTTATTTATGTGCCTCATATGTTATTGCAGGGAAAAAAATAATGGCTTACACATAAACATTATAGGTGGCATCATTTACTTTCTTTCTTTTCTTTTTTCTTCTGAATTATGGTATGATTCCTGAGCAAGAGAATTGGAAAAGAACACATCCTGCTTTTACTTGGAATAGATGAATTTCAGAGGTCAATGCGTTCCCTATGAGACTGTATGTTTATCATGCTCTCGTTTTGATGAGAAGGACACGCCACATGCACACACAGGTAGACTTTGGGTAAGAGGAACACCAATTTTATAATCAAGTAGCGCCAAACAATAGTGCCTGTATTTATAATTATATTTACACCTTTTTGTTGCCAAGTAAAACTATTGTAATTGAGTTGAGAAACTGGAAAAGGCAGAAGTAAAATTATTAATTAATATATAAATGTTGAATTTTCTCCAAGTTCAAATGCTGTCATGGCTTGATTTATCAATCACAGTGTCACGGTAGTTTGAAAAGATAAACACGGTAGGAAAACTTGAGGGGAGAATTAAACGGAAGACATAAGGAGGAGAGAGTAGCAAGAAATTGAATATACCCTCTTAAGTAACTTTGAAATTTGAAAGCATGTAACATTCTACCTACTTTTAGATATAAATTAAGATACATGGTAACTCAAAAACTGAAAGAACATATGAACCAATGTCCTATTTGTAATTCCATTGGTTACCATAAAGGCACTATAGAGAAATTAAGTGAAATAACAAACAAATCAAAGTAACTTATGAACACAGCATTTGTATACCCTTAATCTTGAGCAAAGCAACACGTGAAGAATCACAGACAAACCCTGGGGGTTTGTAATAGGTTTGTTGATGGTACTAGTGTAGGTAAAACGTTCTGAAACTGTTTTAGGTGCATTCAAGAGTTGAATAAGTGGGTAAATGTTTTGATGTTGGGAACCAAAGGTTTCACTATGGAAAAACAAGAGATGCTGAGTGGGAAAAGGCAAATATAAGCCCAATAGGGATAGCTCAGAATCCGATGTACTAGTGTGAACTTATGTTTTCTTAAATATGTTTATTAGTGTGCATGTGTATGCATGCTTCTGTATACACGTACATATGCATGCGGATATCTATAGCTCAGATAAGTACATGTATATGTGTGTATGTACATGCATATTTTTCTTAGCTCTGTCCAAGGAAAGATCAAGAAGAAATGAAACCCCAGTAGCAATGAACCCACCTAATGCTTACAACTTCTTCTCTGTTACCACTCCTCCTAAGATGAACAAAGGCACCTTAAAGAATCTGATAACAGGGCTGGGCATGTTAACAGCCTGGACATTACAGCTGGTCGTAAAGGCCCTCGTGCTTCCTGTTATGCCAGAAAATAAGGAACTACTAAAAAAAAGAGTGACAGGAGCTTGTCATAAGGATACAACTGCTAGTTTGAAGGGGCACTTACTGGCCAAATCTGGGACAATTTTAGCGCCAAATTAATTATACACCTTAATGAATTATAATCCACTGAATGAATGGGAATTCGTGAGTCCTTATTGATAATAAAATGGAGAAATCAATAATTAAGGAAAGGAGATCTCTTCCTTATAGTAAATACAGATGACTAACTGATCAGTGTGGAGGAAATGTTAAAGTTAGGAAATAATCATTTGATAAATAGTATGTTCTACATAGAATTAGACAAAAAAATGAATGTGTGACAAATTCAGAAAGATTTTTTATTAGTAGTAGGATATTTTCATTGTCTTACAGTGTCTCCCCACAGACTAATTATTAATTTCAAGGGAGCAAAAACTCACAATTTTACAGTGGGGATTTCAGCACTATTTTAATGAGGTGATCAAAATTGACATCACCATTGAAGGACAGATGGACACGATATGTTTCCAGATGTGATAGCTTAGAAAGATACAGCACAGCTCTTCAGCATTCTAGCTGAGACTACATAACAACTACTTACTCATGAGAAAACATCAGATAAACGTAAGAGAGGAACATGTGACTTGAAAAGGGGGTCTTTATTTTTCAAAACATCAATGTTGTAAAAGAGAAAGACTAGTGGAGAAGTTCAAGATCAAAGGAAACTAAGGAGAGGTGGCAGAGTGAATAGTCTAATAGAGGGGAGAAATGGTGGAAAAGACATCATTAGAACAACTAGAGTAGTGGAACAATTGAGGTAGTGATGGTAAAATAGATATAAGTATTAAATCAATGTAAATTATAAAGTTGATAATTGTACTGTGACTACATAAGAGAACATCTTATTTTTTCATATTCAGGGGCAAAGGGCTAAGTAATTTATTCTTACATGGTTATGTGTATATATAAATTTAACCCTAAGATCTGCAAGAAGGCAAGAATATTCAGTCTCACCACTTCTATTCATCATGGTATGAGAGGTTCGAGATAGGTCAGTAAGGCAAGAAAAATAAATGAAAGCCATACAGATTGGAAAATAAAAAAGTGGACTATTAGGTGAGGTTAACACATTGCAGAACAGCAGATGAACATACCAAAATTAATTTTATTGTACATACTAGCAACATAAAATTGAGAATTTAAATTTACAGAAATACCATTTATAATAGCATTAAAAGATAAAATACTTAGCAAATCTGAAAAATATATACAAGGCCTATACACTGAATATTTTAAAACTCTGATGAAAGATTTCAATGGGAATTTAAATAAATGGAGAGATATACTTTATTTATGAAATGGAACACAAAATAATGTTAAGATGTCAAATTGGACTATAAATTTTATGCAGTCTTGGTCAAAATCTTAGCATGATTTTTTTTTTTTGGTAGAAATTGTCAAGCTCATTCTAAGGGTCATATAGAAATACAAATCACCCAAGGGGCACCTGGGTGGCTCAGTCAGTTAAGTGACCAATTTCTGGTTTTCACTCAGATCATTATCTCAGGGTCATGATGTCAGGGCCATGAGATTGAACCCCAAGTCAGGTTCCATATCTAGCGTGGAGTCTGCTTGAGATCCTCTCTCTTTCTCTGCTCCTTCTCCTGCTTGTACATGTATGAGTGCTCTCTTTCTCTCTGAAATAAGTAAATAAATCTTAAAAGAAAGAAGAAATATAAATCCCCCAGAATAGACAAAAACAACTTGAAAAAGAAGAATTAAGTTTGAAGATTAATATTATCTGACTTTAGGACTTATAAATTACAGTAGTCAATATGGTGTTATCATAGTGTAAGGATAAGCAAATTGACAGATAATAGAAATTAAAGAAGTAGTCATATACATACAATCAACTGATATTGAAAAAAGATGCAAAATCAATTCCATGGAGGAAAAAATAGAATTCTTACACTGTGCTAGAATAACTGAGTATCCACTTATTTAAAAAAAAAAATCTTGATAAAGGAAGTATGTGCCATAGAAGCAGAGAGAAGGAAATGAAACCAACCTGAGTCTTGAAGGAAATGGACACAGATAAAGGGGTGATAAATTAGAAATCATGTTTTATTCTTCTTTGGCTTCTGAATTCTTTTAGATAAATTTTTACCTCCTTTGAGAAGCTGTATATGTATCTACATATCACACCCATAAGCTCTGCCTGATCAATAGTAAAGATGTACTTTACTTTTTGATAGCAACTGTATTGAGGTGTTTGATAGACAAAGCACTGTCCATATTTAAAGCACACAATTTGGACAAAGATAGTGGAGGAGGAGGGGACCCTATTTCAACTGGTCCCCTGAACTGAGCTGGATATCTACCAGACCACTCTGAACACCCACCAAATCAGCCCGAGATGTAAGAATATATGTCTGGATCAGAATATATGTCTGGATGCAGAAAATCTCTGGCAGTTGGTTTTGAGGTATGAAGTGGGAAGCTGTGATTCTGTGGGCAGATATTGGAAGATAAACAGGAGGGGGATGGAGACTCAGAGATCCTGCACTACCAGAGTGTAAAAATCTCCCACACTTGGGACTGGGCACAGACTTGTAGACTGGTGGCGGTAGGGAAAGGACTTTCGGGCAGCCCCCAGACTGAAACCTGGAGCTGCAGGGGCAGGCATACCAACCAGGGGCTGCTGGTGGTTTTAGCAAAGAGCAGAGACATGCCTGGACCTGGAAGTGAGGGCTGGTGTGCTGCTGTGGGCACACAACCTTTAGCAGCACAGACAAAAATGGAGTCAGTGAGGCCTGGCAGGCTCTCTGGAGAGCAGACTGCAATCTCTGTTCTGAGACAGAGGTTTGGTATGGTCACTTCTGTTCCAACTCTCAGAAGAGAAGCAGAAAGCTACCCGAGAACAAAAGCCGCCTCCCCCAAACCAGTTTTCACTGAGCCCATCCCCCCGACACAAGGGTTAGGGCAACTCTGCCCAAGTAGAGTTGCCTGAGTACAGTGCAGCGGACCCTCCCCCAGAAGACAGGCTGGAAGAACAAGAGGTCGACAAGTCTAAGGTCCCTATAAAACAGGTGCATCTTGCTTGGGTTGTGGTCAATAATTTGGAATCTGTACATTCCCTCAGCCACCCCTCAACAGAATGACTAAAAGGAGGAACCCCTGCCATAGGAAAGATTTAGAGACTGTGACCTCTGCACAGAACTAATGGATATGGATACAAGCAAGATGTTGGAAATAGACTTCAAGGTAAGTTATGAGGACAATAGCTAAGATGGAGAAAACCATTAATGGCAACATAGATTCTCTAAGGGCAGAAATGAGAGCTGATCTAGGAGAACTTAAAAATGCTATCCATGAGATCCAATCTAATCTAGATACTCTAACAGTCAGAGTAAACAAGGCAAAAGAATGAATTAGTGATCTAGAAGACAAACTGATAGAAAAGAAGGAACAGGAGGAGGCCTGAAACAAACAGCTTAAAATCCATGAAAACAGAATTAGAAAAATAAATGACAGGACACCTGGGTGGCTCAGTTGGTTAGGCTGCTGTCTTTGGCTCAGGTTGTGATCCCAGGTCCTGGAATCGAGTTCCACATCAGGTTCCTTGCTCAGCAGGGAGTCTGCTTCTCTCTGTGCCTCTGCCTGTCACTCTGTCTGCTTATGCTCTCTCTCTCTCTCTCTGACAAATAAATAAATAAAATCTTGAAAAGAAAAGAAAGAAACAATGCCATGAAATGTTCCAGTGTCAGAATTATTGGAATCTCTGAGGGGGTGGGGAGAGAGAGAGAGGACTAGAAGATATATTTGAGCAAATTGTAGCTGAGAACTTCCCTAATCTGGGGAAAGAAGCAAGCATTCTTGTTCTAGAAGCAGAGAGGACCCCTCCCAAGATCAAGGAGAACAGATCAATGCTCCAGCATGTAATAGTAAAACTTGCAAATCTTAGAACCAAGAAAACCTAACTGCTTAAGGCAGTTAGAGAGAAGAGATTTCTTAGGTACAGAGGGTGGAACATCAGAATAATGTCAGACCTGTCCATAGAGACCTGGCAAGCCAGAAAGAGCTGGCAAGACATATTCAGTGTACTAAATGAGAAGAACCTGCAGCCAAGGATACTTTATCTGGCAAGGCTGTCATTTAGAATGGATGGAGAGATAAAGAGATTCCAGGACTGGCAGAAATTGAAAGAATATGTGACCACCAAGCCAGCACTGCAAGAAATATTAAGGGGTTCTATAAAAGAGGAAAAACCTCAAGAGTGATATAGAACAAAAATTTATGGAGATAGTCTATAGAAACAAGGACTTCACAGGCAACATGATGACAATAAAATCATATCTTTCAATAATCACTCTCAACATGGATGGCCTAAATGCTTCCATAAAATGGCACAGGGTTGCAGATTGGATAAAAAGACAGGGCCATCCAAATGCTGTCTATAAGAGACTCATTTTGAACCTAAAGATACATCCAGACTGAGAGTGAAGGGATGGAGAACCATCTTTCATGCCAATGGTCCTTAAAAGAAAGCTGGGGTAGCAATTCTCATATCAGGCAAATTAGATTTTAAGCTAAAAACTATAGTTAGAGCTAAAGAAAGGCACTATATCATTCTTAAAGGGTCTGTCCAGCAAGAAGATCTAACAATTGTAAGTATCTATGCCCCCAACATAGGAGCAGCGAACTGCATAAGCTATTTATTTTGGATAACCAAAATAAAGAGACATACTTATAATAATGTGTTAATAGTAAAAGATTTCAACACTCCACTTTTAGCAATAGACAGATCATCTAAGCAGAAAATGAACAAACAAGAGCTTTGAATAACACAATTGATCAGATGGGCCTCATAGATATATACAAAACATTCCACCCTAAAACAACAAAATACTCATTCTTCTCGAGTGCACATGGAACTTTCTCCAGAATAGACCACATAGTGGGTCACAAATCAGGTCTCAACCAATACCAAAAGACTGAGATTATTCCCTGCATATTCTCAGATCACAGTGTTTTGAAACTGGAACTCAATCACAAGAAAAAGAAATTCAAACACTTGGAAGCTAAAGACCATCCTGCTCAAGAATGTTTGGTTCAACCAGAAGGAGAAAGAACTTAAATAAGTTAAAGAAGAACTTAAAGAACTTAAAGAAGAACTTAAACGATTCATGGAAACCAATAAAAACCAAAACACATTGGTCCAAAGCCTCTGGGGTATGACAAAGGCAGTCCTAAGGGGGAAATACATAGCCATCCAAGGCTCACTAAAAAAAAAAAAAAAGAAAGAAAGAAAGAAAAAGAAAAAAAGAAAGCAAGAAAGGAAGGAAAGAAAATCCCAAACTGGAGAATCAACAGCAAATTAAGCCTAACCCATGCATGAGAAGGGACATAAATAAGATTAGAGCAGAGATCAATAAATTAGAAACCAGAAATACAGTAGAATGCATCAATAAAATTAGAAGCTGGTTCTGTGAAAGAATTAAAAATATCAAAAAACGAATAGTAAGACTTAACTAAAAGAAAAGAAAAAGGACCCAAATTAGTAAAATTATGAAAGAAAGTGGATAAGTCATGAGTAACACCAAGGAAATAGAAACAATTATCAACAACTATATGCTAATAAGTTAAGCAAACTGGAAGAAATGGATGCATTCCTGGAAACCTATAAACTACCAAGAGTGAAACAGGAAGAAATTGATAACCTGAGTAGACCAGTAACCAGTAACAAGATTGAAGCAGTGATCAAAAGCCTCCCAAAAAACAAGAGTCCAGGACCTGATGGATTCCCTGGGGAATTCTACCAAATATTCAAGAAGAAATAATACCTATTTTACTGAAGCTGTTTAAAAAAATAGAACGAGAAGGAAAGCTTCTCGACTCATTCTATTAGGCCAGCATTACCTTGATCCCCATCCAGGCAAAGACCCCATCTAAAAGGAGAATTTCAGACCAACATTCCTGATGAATATGGATGCCAAAATTCTCAATAAGATCCTAGCTAATAGGATCCAACAGTGAATTAAAAAGATTATCCACCACGACCAAATGAGATGTATCCCTGGAATTCAAGGTGTGGTTCGACATTTGAAAGTCAGTGTGACAGAACACATTAATAAGAGGAGAAGGAAGAACCATTTGGTCCTCTCAACTGACGCAGAAAAGGCATTTGACAAAATACAGCATCATTCCCTGATTAAAACTCTTCAGAATACAGGGATAGAGGGGACATTCCTCAATTTAATAAAATCCATCTATGAAAAACCCACAGCGAATATCATTCTCAATGGGGAAAAGGTGAGAGCATTTCCCTTAAGGTCAGGAACATGACAAGGATGCCCACTCTTGCCACTGTTGTTTAACATAGCACTAGAAGTCCTAGCAACAACAGTCAGACAGCAAAAAGAAATAAAATGTATTCAAATTGACAAAGAAGTTAAACTCTCTCTCTTCACAGATGACATGATACCTTATGTAGAAGACTGAAAAGTCTTTACCTCCAAATTACTAGAACTTATACAGCAATTCAGTAATGTGGCAGGATACAAAATTGATGTACAGTAATCAGTTGCTTTCTTATATGCTAAGAATGTAACTGTAGAAAGAGAAATAGAGAATCAATTCCATTTATAATAGAACCAAAAACTATAAGATACTTTGGAATAAGCCTACCCAATGAGGTAAAAGATCTATATTCTAGGAACTACAGAACACTGATGAAAGAAATTGAAGAAGACACAAAAAGATGGAAAAACATCCGATGCTCATAGACCGGAAGAATAAACATTGTTAAAATGCCTATGCTACCCAGAGAAGTCTATACTTTCAATGCCATCCTGATCAAAATACCAATGACATTTTTCAAATTGCTGGAACAATCTATCCTAAAATTTGTATGGAACCAGAAAAGACCCCGAATCATCAAGGAAATGTTGAAGAAGAAAAACAAAGCTGGGGCATCATGTTGCCTGATTTCAAGCTATAGTACAAAGCTGTGATCACCAGGACAGCATGGTACTGGCACAAAAACAGACACATAGACCAATGGAACAAAATAGAGAGCCCAGATATGGACCTTCAACTCTATCATCAACTAATCTTTGATAAAGCAGGAAAATATACCCAATGGAAAAAAGACAGTCTCTTCAATAAATTATGCTGAGGAAATTGGACAGCTATATACAGAATAATGAAACATGGCCATTCTCTTATACCATAGGCGAAGATAATCTCAAATGGATGAAAGACCTCAATGTGAGAAAGAAATCCCTCAAAATCCTAGCGGTGAACATAGGCAGTAACCTCTTCGACATCAGCCTCAGCAACTTCTTTCAAGAGATGTCTCCAAAGGCAAAGGAAACAAAAGTGAAAATGAACTTTTGGGACTTCATCAAGATCAAAAAGCTTCTGCACAGCAAAGGAAGCAGTCGGCAAAACAAAGAGGCAACCCATGGAATGAGAGAAGATATTTGCAAATGACACTACAGACAAAGGGCTGATATCCAAGATTTATAAAGAACTCCTCAAACTCAACATCCAAAAAACAATCAAGTCAAAAAACAGGCAGAAGACATGAACAGACACTTCTCAAAAGAAGACATATAAATTGCTAACAGACAAATGAAAAAATGTTCATCATCATTAGCCATCAGGGAGATTCAAATCAAAACTGCAGTGAGGTACAACCTTACACCAGTTAGAATGGGAAAATTGACAAGGCAAGAACAACAAATATTGGAGAGGCTGTGCAGAAAGGGGAACTCCCTTACAGTGTTGGTGGAAGTGCAAGTTGGTACCACCACTTTGGAAAATAGTGTGGAGGCTTCTCAAAAAATTAAAAATAGAGCTGCCCTATGACCCAGCAATTGCACTATGGGGTATTTACCCCAAAGATACAGATATAAAGAAAAGAAGGGCCACAATGAGATACCACCTCACACCAGTCAAATGGCTAAAATTAATAGGTCAGGAAATGACAGATGCTGGTGAGGATACAGAGAAAGGGGTACCTTCCTACACTGTTGGTGGGAATGCAAGCTGGTGCAACCACTCTGGAAAACAGCATGGAGGTTCCTCAAAAAGTTGAAAATAGAGCTACCCTATGACCCAGCAATTGCACTACTGGGTATTTACCCCAAAGATACAGATGTAGTGAAAAGAAAAATTCATTGCACCCCAATGTTCATAGCAGCAATGTCCACAATAGCCAAAGTGTGGAAAGAGCTGAGATGCCCTTCAATTAATGGATAAAGAATATGTGGTCCATATATACAATGGACTATTACTCATCCATCAGAAAGGATGAATACCCAACTTTTGCATCAACATGGATAGGACTAGAGGAGATTATGCTGAATGAAATAAGTCAAGCAGAGAAAGTCAATTATCATATGGCTTCATTTATTTGTGGAACAAAAGGAATAGCATAGAGGGCATTAGGAGAAGGAAAAGAAAAACGAAGGGGGGAAAATTTGAGGGGGAGTCGACCCATGAGAGACTATGAACTCCGAGAAAGAAACTGAGGGTTTTAGAGGGGAGGGGATTGAGGGGATAGGTGAGCCTGATGATAGGTACTAAGGAGGGCACGTGTTGCATGGAGCACTGGGTGTTATATACAAACAATGAATCATGGAACATTCCATTAAAAACTAATCATGTACTGTACGGTGATTAACATAACATAATAAAAAAGAAACCTTGATTCATACTTTTCTCCATATACAAAAAATAAACTCAAGATAGTTCATAGACCCGAATGAAACACCAAAAACCGTAAAACGACTAGAAGAAAATATGAGAGAAAATCTTTTTGATTTTGTGTACAGTTTATGCCAAAATCACAATGTATAACATATTGAAGAAATAGTGATATATAGAACATCATCAAAGTTAGGCAATTTGGCTCTTTGAACAGCATCTTTAAAGAAATGAAAAGAGAAACCAAGCATGGGGAGAAAATATTTGCAAACCACACATCTAGTAGAGAACTTGTATTCAGAATACATAGAGAACTCTCAAAACTGAATAATGAGGGGCGCCTGGGTGGCTCAGTGGGTTAAAGCCTCTGCCTTCAGCTCAGGTCATGATCCCAGGGTCCTGGGATCAAGCCCCACATGGGGCTCTCTGCTCAGCGGGGAGCCTGCTTCCCTTCCTCTCTCTCTCTACCTGCCTCTCTGCCTACTTGCGATCTCTGTCTGTCAAATAAATAAATAAAAATCTTTAAAAAAAAAAACTGAATAATGAAACAATGAAGAACCCAATTTAAAAAAAAAAGAGTGTTTTCTTTGGTGGGGCATATACTAAAATTGGAACAATACAGAGTAGATTAGCGTAGTTCCTGCAGAAGGATGACACACAAATTTGTGAAGCATTCCACATTAAAAATAAAAAATCAAACAAAAGATTTGAATAGACACTTTATCAAAGAGTATGTGTGTATGTGTGTGTGTGTGTGTGTGTGTGGTAAGAAGTACATGAAAAAGTGGGATCATTAGTCACTGGAGAAATAGAAAGTGGAACAATTAGGTAACACTGCTCACCTTTTGGTAAGTCTAAAATTAGAATGTTGGTGAGGTGTTGATATGTTGATGAGGATCTACAGCAACTGAAACCTCTCACACTACTGCCACAAATGCCAAATGATACAACTGCTTTGAAAAACAGTTTTCAGGGGCCCCTGGGTGGCTCAGTGGGTTAAAGCCTCTGCCTTCGGCTCGGGTCATGATCCCAGGGTCCTGGGATCGAGCCCCGCATCGGGCTCTTTGCTCTGCATGGGGCCTGCTTCCTCCTCTCTCTGCCTGCCTCTCTGCCTACTTGTGATCTCTGTCTGTCAAATAAATAAATAAAATCTTAAAAAAACAAAAAACAAACCAGTTTTCGGTTCCTTAGGAAGTTACTATACTTGCCCCACACGCCCGTCATTTCATTTCCAGCTCTTCACTCACACAAAGAAAGCATAGATCTGTACTTGTTCAGGATGTTATTTGCAATAACTCTGAACTGGAATCGATCCCCATCTCCAGCAACAGGTCAATGGATAACTAACTGCAGAACTTGGTGTACGACAGAATACTACCCAGTTATAGAAAGCAATGAACTATGGAGTCAGTCACCAATCTTGATACATATGAAAATAATTATGCTGAGTGAAAGAATCCAAACTTAAAAAAAAGTAAGCAATATATGATTCTGCTTCTATGAAATTCTATAAAATGCAAATTCATCTATAATGACAGAAAGCAAATAAATGGTTTTCTGGGATGATGGGATGGGTAAAGTATGTGCACCTTTTAATATATAAAACAATAAATACACAATTGCTTATATATTAAATGTGCTGTTTCCAATATTAAAAAAAGAAGGTTGCTTGCATTTAGCTAATTAAGGTCCCCTCTTAATGCATATAAGAAAATATTTCAATAAGTCAAGTTTTTAAAGATGAGAGCTATAGATTTGAAAGATTCTTGACAAATCAGTCATTATTAAAGAATTACTTCCTTGAAACTACTACTGAGATAAACATCACTTTTAAAATATGGAAATTTCATAACTTTTTCTAAAAAGTTTTTAATTAATTTGTATACCTGAGTATATTCCTAGCAAGTAACTCATTTAAGGAAAATGATTTTTGTTTTGAAAATGTTTTTCTCCAAAGAAAGAAAATGTTACATATAATGAGAATATGGCCTTAGGAAAAGAGGCAGATGGTTTTAATAGCTGAGAAAGTTCATGGAAATATATTAGTAACCACATGTTTCATATAAAAAACCATGTCCTTCAGATGCTCAATTTCACAAATGTGTAAAGAATAGCGAGGTAGCAAAACGAACTCACCAAAGATGTGATAGTTTAATTCCTAGAATCTGTGAATAAGTTAAATTCCAGTGCAAAAGAAATTAAAGAAGGAGATGGAATTCAGGTGACTAATCAGTGGGCTTTAAAATAGAGTGATTATCCCAGATGATCTTCATGGGCCCAAGATAATCACAAGGTTTCTTAAATGCAGAAAAACGAGGCAGAAACATTAGTGTCAGAGTAATATGATGTGAAAAACATTCAACCAGCCATTGCTGACTTTGAAAATGAAAGGAAGCCACAAATCAAGTCATGGGGCAGCCTCTAGAAGCTGGAAAGGGCAAAGAAACACTCTCCTCCAGAGCCTCCAGAAAAGAATACAGCCGCCAACACCCTGATTTTAGCTTGTAAAGACTCATTTTGGACTCCTGATCTCCGGAATTGTAAGATAATAAATATGTGCTGTTTTAACTGGGTGTGTGGCATTTTGTTATAGCAGCAATCGACAACTAATACAATCGGTGTAAACGACGTGTCTCTGCGTCCCAGGAAATTACTGTCCTGAGCTTTACATCACACAGTTTTCCTCAAGTTGCCTTATGAACTAAATATTCTCGGTGGTATCTGTTGAGATTGAAATAGTTTCCTCAAATTAAAATTTATGAGCTAAAAAAAAGAGGGGACAACAGTGACACGTAATCAATATTACTTCAAAAATCCTTTAACTTGTTAAACAGGAGATTTATACCTTGTGCTCTTCTCTAATAGTTTTGGTGGATTTTGTCAACAGGTGCGCTAGTGAAGGTGGAAAGAAGTCTTGGACTTTAATGAAAATAAGTCTTGCTGTCACCTCCCAAATGGACAGAGATCTGCCACTATGGCAAGTGCAATTTGTTCAGAACTTCCATACATGATTCCCTTGCCAAACATAACATTATTATTTTTTATTATTACTACTACCACTACTTTACCACTAATATTTTAATGTCTCAATTACCTATAGATAGCTGTGACTTTTTTCCTTTGCAGATTTTGTATATCAAAATAAAGAGCGCCATTCAAATTTATAAAATTCTCTAATTATTTTATTAAAGATTATGTGGTTTATTTTGGCACAGTGTATATATTTTTGAAACATTCTAAAAACCACAGCAAGAGAAAGAAAACTATACAAGGTCTGCCCCACCCACTCATCATCACCACCAAAGACTGAGTTTTTAACGGACACTCTGAATGGAAATATGTTAACTTCTCATTCTTTTATCCAGAAGTCATGTCTAACACTGCCAATGTGTAATACGTGTTCTGACCACACTATTCTTGACCTCATATGGCACCTCTCCGCAAATGAAGTAGAAGCATTTATACAGGAACTAGAAATGGTGTGTGTCATTAGGATATGACAGCCAAAGAGGGTTTTTTGAAAAATATTGTTTATTCGAGAAAAGCATGCCCTTCACTACTGTACAATTGTCTCTTGATGTTTTTCCACTAAAAAATGTACAAACCACTAAAAAGAAAGGGTAGTTATATAATATGATAGAGGTGCTAAACATTGCTACAGCGGCCATCATGGTACGGCAATGATATGTAAATGTATCAAGTTAACATGTGTGCACCTCTAATTATATAATATTACATAATATACATATTCAATAATTCTTTTATGTAAAAGATAGGATAAGTTTATATTGTCTTAATACTCATTGACTAGTTTATATGTGGATCAATATTTACACACAAGTCCAAAGAAATCAATAATTTACCAATTCCTCATGAGATTTGAGCCTCAATTACTTTCCTAATGAAATATACCTGAAAATTTTGGAATTTACTTTGTATATAAAAAACCAGTTGGTCTAGGCAAACTAGACCTGGTGATTAATTTTTATTACATTTTTTTGTTTTTTAAAGATTTTATTTATTTGTTCATTTGTCAGAGAGAGCAAACAAGCAGGGAGAGCAGCAGGCAGAGGGAGCAGCAGGCTCCCCACTGAGCAGGGACCCATATGGGACTCAGTTCCAGGACCCTGGGATCATGACCTGAGCCTTAGGCAGATCCTTAACCACCTGAGCCAGATGCCCCTAATTTTTATTCCACTTTTTCAAGGAGGATGGAATGCAAGAACTTTTATGTGTTTTCTCTTGATAATTATGTCTAGTGTATGAAGCCTCTTATTGCCATTCTCTTATCCTTTATTATCATGTCTACTTGGTAGAAATATCAGTGTAACAAGATTTTAATGAGTTTGGCTAAACTTTCTCATTCTATTCTGACCAACATAACCATATTGAATTACAAGTATAAAGTCACATTTAATACCTTCTACATGTTGTAGATTCTACGAGCTATAATAAAGAATGCTAACATAAAATTAGAGTGGAGAAAAGCAGACACTGTGTAACTATACTA
The DNA here is from genome assembly GCA_003697995.1 of Taxidea taxus jeffersonii. NCBI lineage: Eukaryota > Metazoa > Chordata > Mammalia > Carnivora > Mustelidae > Taxidea > Taxidea taxus. Next base: position 41,765 of record ML095042.1, read on the forward strand.
ATGTGTATGAGAATAAATTGAATGCAATTATCCAAAAAAGTTTAAAAAAAAAAAGGTGTGGTATCAGAGGTTGATGTGTATGTTGAAAATAAATAAAATATAATATCAAATATCGACCACTTTTTCTACATTAATCAGTTTCTTCCCTGATATCTTCCCAAGAAATTCATATATCTTGAATATATTGAAATACATTCAATTTTTTTTCTTTTCTAGCTCTCATTTCATTTTAGTGCTAGCTAGCTTCATATCTTTAAGTTTTCTGTAAGTAAAGGGAAAGACTAAAAGAAAGAGTTAACTTTCATTGGGGGATATTTCTGAAAGATTTCAACCAATGGAAGATAATTCAGTTCAAAGTTAGAAAGGAAAATATAATAATCAAGTAACTGGCAGCCATCCACAGGAAAAGATTGTTCATGAGCCGGCAGAACTGGACCACGTAAGAGAGGTGGAAGCTGTGGGTGGAAAGTCACTGCCTGCATTAAATAAAGTGGGTTTTGGCATTGCTTTCAACTCGATGTCAAATTCTCTGTCTGAACACTTTTGTCTTCCCGACAGTCAGTCTCACTGAGGGCAGCAGTGTGAGGTGGGGGCAGGGAAACCCGAAACCCGTTGCAGCGATGTCCTATGGCCTTGCCAGCTCCCTGGAGGGGAGTGTTAGAGGCCCAGCTGAGTCTCATCACAGTCACGGAAAAAAGCCCTCAGTCAATGGTCTGACCCTGGGAACATATTCCTGAGAGAATCAAAATGGCTTCCACGCTCACAGACTTGTTTTTTCATGTGTATTTTGTGTTAAGATACTTTATAGCTCTACAAATTCATACTTTTGGGTCATATTTATCAAAATCAATATGTTCTCCACTTAATGTTGAAAAAATACTGCTAACAAATAGGTATTTGTTGATTTCTTGTCACTGGGAATTAGTGTATTAAACACTGAATTTCTTAAACCCAAAGGGAATTGGAAAATTTAGGCCTTATTTAGGTGTTAACTCCTGAGAAAATGGTCCACTGGATAATAATTAATAGTATCTTGGGAAATAGGAGAGCTAGGACATAGTTCATAAAACATCTGCCTTTATTTCCTTTAACGTTTAGTGAAAATTGTGAGTATAATGGGTACGACACCTGCTGCCTATAATATATGAGATCCTGCATTATTACCATTTAGTTATATGTGTTTGCACTAACGAGAGCACCTGAATTTCCCTATTATTGTGAATCTTCGGACCAATGAGCTTCTCTGAATTTTAATTTTCAAGAGCTAAAGTGGAATTTATTGTGATTATTGTATAAGTAAATAAGACATCTTAAAACAGGGATTTAAAAAAGCCTTAAATGAACACATCAACACATGTATTTTCCTGATATCATATCAAATTGTTGCATTTTACCTTAAAATTACTTTTTAAAGGCATAGTAAGAGGAAAAAATAAAAAATGAATAGATAAAAGGGAAAAGGGGAGGAGGGAGAAGAGGGAAATTATGACTGAATACTGCTTCTAGTATAGACATGTACAAACCTGTTCATTATTTCTCACATCCCATATCATTTTCTCCAAGCTTTCCAACCCAAATAATGGAGATAATTTACACTAACTCTAAATAGCACCACTTTTACATATTCTCCAAAACTATCATGCTCTGAGTTGTGTACAATTATGTATTTAGAGGTTGGGATTGGTGAGTGGAGATTAAGGTTCTCTGGAGACTGAGTAGCCACAGAAAAAGGAAGTAGAAGTTTCAAAAAACAAACTTCACAAGGTTGTCTTTATCTGGTCTTTATCTGAATTTGTAATCTTATTCTTTTCATATGTTTATTATGACTACTGCATTTTAGAAGGCTATAGAAACTTGATTAAAATTATGAATTTCTTTCCTAAGAATTTCTTGCAGAACCCGAACATTTTTATTTATCTACAAAGTTGTTGAGTTTTAGTCCATCCAAGTGTCGAGTGCTGTTATGTAATTTACCTTGTGCGATAATCAGGATAGGTTACCTTATGCTGCAAAATGAAGAATCCCCGCATCTTAACGGCATAAAATAACAGAGATCTATTCTTCTTCATGGTAAATGTGTAATCCAGGTTGGAAAGGGCAATGTGCTCATTAGAGTTGCTCAGGAGACCACCAGAGTGAAGCTCTGTTGCTATCTAAACGTGATTTGGTAGGATCGGAGAACACGGAGAATCGACTTTAAGTGATTCTACTTGGTGTGACGCTTCACATTCATTCACATTTCATTGGCCAAAGCAAGGACTATGACTGTGTACAACTTAGAGAATGAATGTCCCTGGAAGGCAAGGAGTATCAGAAATCTCTGGGAGCAATATTAATATCGATCACAGTCTGCTTTTCTGATGATCAAATACTCTATTCACTCTCCTTCCCACACGTCGAACACACCCATCCCCACCTAAAAGTGACAACATAAAAGTCCATTCCAGTCATGGTGTGGAAATTAAAATCCAGGATCTCTGAGGAATGTGCATTGGTTTGTTCATCAGGTCTTAATGTGGCTTTCCTTGGTCTGGGGAATAGGGAGCAAAATCAGTGAAAATGTGCTGCCTTCCCAACAAGATAGACACACAATATGCAATGGTGGGAAAGGAAAACAATAAACACTCCCATTCAGAAAGAGGAAGAATGGGGAACTTTCTATAAACTCTGGTTCACAGCAATTCTAAAATTCCAATGGGAAGATATTATGAGGTTCCCTACCCTGGGGGTATGGAATGCTCCTTGGTTGTGCTCTGATTGTATCCACTGGGAGGAACTCTTTTGTTCATTGTTTTTCAAGTCACTAGCTACAGCCTCTGGGCGTATTCCTTTTCCCATATATTTCTTGGCCACATCTTAAGTGGTCACTAGGGAATATGTACTTGCTTTCTTAACTCATTTTCTGCCTATATAAGGTGGGGAGCCCAAATATCATTTAAAGTCTGGAAGAGGAAAAGAACAGACTCCTCAGATACTCAGTGAGATTCTGATCTATGTGCTTTTAGTTGGCTCCTTGGGCTAGTAACCAGATCAAACCTATTTTTTTTTAGATATACTTCCCAGAACTGCTACATTTCCCTGTTTTCTCTTCTACATTCTCTCTCTCTCTCCTTAGTGTCAGGTACTTTGGTACCCTAGAATCTAATAATAATGAATTCTTTTTCTAGTTGAAAGGACTTAAGAGTTTTCACCTCTAATTTACTCCTTGTCCAAGTGTGATTTAATCACTTGAAAGGTTTTAGTAGATTTTGGTTCCACAAAGTATTTCTCAATGAAAGATAAGACTTTTATTGTTTGGGATGAAAAAGTAATGTCTGGCTCATTCTATTTCCTTTCCCCTCTGCTTTGGAAACTGACTAGTTCTTTCCAGAGTTCAATTGTTTCTTGCCAAACTATCCAGTGGTTACCAAAACACATAACCAACATTTTGCTTTCCAGCGTATTCCTTTAGAGCTACAAGTGCATTGGGAACATGATCGGCCTTTCATGTTATTATAGGCCTTAGCAAATGTTTCACCATGCTATAAAGCACAAATCTCTATCTTCTCAATTTCCAGTATGATGCCCTACCACCAGCTATTAGATCCCAATGAAACACGTTTTAGATTTTTATTAGGGAATCAGTGTGCTTTAGGTACAATTTCTGTATTCATCAAGACAGTTGATTGGTAACAAAACCCCCCAAACTTCAAATGTTTAAAGTAACAAAGGCACAAGGCAGTTGCTTTCCTATTTATTAGCAATTAACAATTAGAATGTAAATTTTTTTTAAAAAGATAGCATTTACAGTAGCACCAAAAAGAAAGAAGAAATAATTTTAAATCTACAAAATATGTACTGAGTCTGAATGTGGAATATTATAAAGTATTGATGAAATAAATCAAATGATATCTTAATAAATAGGAAAGATATTTTCATGGATTATAAAGTGGAATGTGGTCAAGATGTCAGTTTTTCTTAGCCCAATCTATAGATTAAACATAATCCCAATCAAAATCCCCACAAACATTTTTGGAGCTATGAAAAAATTTTTCTAAAATTTATATGGAAAGGTAAAGGGCCTAGAATAGCAAACATAATTCTGAAAAACAGAATAAAGTCTGAGGATTCTCAATATTACATTTCAAGATTTATTATAAAACTACTGGAATCAAAACAGTCTAGTATAAGAAAAAAATGGAACCCAGATTAATGGTAGAGAATAGAGAGCCAAAAAGTAGACCCACACGGGTACAGTTAATTCATTTTTGACAAAAATACAAAGGTAATTCCATGAAGATAAGATAGTCTTTTTAATAAATGGTGTTGAAATAATTAGATATCCTTATGTGAAAACATGAACTCACACACAGATTTCACATCTTAACACCAAATCAATTCAAAATGGACCAGAGATAAATGTAAAGTGCAAAGCTATAAAACTTCTAGGAGAAAATTAAGAGGAAATCTGTCTGAATGGCCTTGTGTTTGGTTATGACCTTTCAGACACAACACCAAAAGTACCATCCATGGAAGGAAAACAAATCTACATCATTAACACTAAGAACTTTTGCTCTGTGAGAGTCACTAAGAGAATGAACAGACAAGCCACAGACTGGAGAAAATATTTGCAATTCACATATTTGATAAAAGACTTGCATACATATACAAAACAACATAGGTTTACTTTGTCCTGATGCTACCTGTATTTGCGGATCAGTAGGGGTTTTGCTCATCATGGTTATCCTGGGACTCAAACTGATAGAGGCTCTGCTGTCATTTAAAAAAAATTTTTTTTTAAATTACTTTTCAGTGTACTAGAATTCATTGTTTATGCACCACACTCAGTGCTCCATGCAATCCATGCCCTCCACAATACCCACCACCAGGCTCACCCCTCCCCCTCCCCCCTCCCCTGCAAAGCCCTCAGTTTGTTTCTCAGAGTCTACAGTCTCTTATGCTTCATCTCCCTCTCCAATTTCCCCCAACTCCCTTCTCCTCTCCATCTCCCCATGTCTTCCATGTTATTTCTTATGCTCCACAAGTAAGTGAAACCATATAATTGACTCTCCTGCTTGACTTATTTCACTCAGCATAATCTCTTCCAGTTTTGTCCATGTTGATACAAAAGTTGGGTAGTCATCCTTTCTGATGGAGGCATAATACTCCATACTGTATATGGACCACATCTTCCTTATCCATTTGTCCATTGAAGGGCATCTTGGTTCTTTCCACAGTTTGGTGACTGTTGCCATTGCTGCTATGAACATTGGGGTCATTTTAACAGGATGCTTTAGGGTTACCTTTGTCAGCTGAAGAGATTATGGAGAATTGGGCAACTATCACTTGTTCTTGCTAGTAATTGACATAGCACCTCTGATTTCCTTTCATGAGCTAAATAAAATAGTAAGACCTAAGCTGTGCTCTCAAGAGAAAATTTCTGGTATAAAAAACTGAAAATTTTATTGAGCACTAGTAAGTATTCCATATCAGGTTACTCACATATGCCCAGACAGATGAGAGACCGTTTAGATGATATTTATTAAACATTTTGTATTTAGATCAAACTCCCCATGCTGACAAAAATGGTCATGTTGCAATAAAAATTGTGGTATATTAAAAAAAAAACATTGCACATATAAAATTAGGGATTTCATGGTATAGAAACCTAGTTACTTCCCATCCTTATGGGAGATTGAAAGTCAAAAGCATTAAAATATTCAATTTTTTACTTTAAATGTTGGATTGTAGTTTAATTATTAGGTATCCATCTTAGAGAATTGTGAGATTTTTGAAAAGACAGAGAAAAGATAAGATAAATATGTCTTTTAAAAGTGACTGTATACAGCCAAGATCATAAGAAACAAAATAACTTTAGAGGAATGTTTAATAGAGCCATGTAAATCCTGGTGGCTTCTTCTAAAGTTGCTGAATTCTTTCCTTCAGTTAGATCTCTAAAGTAATCTTAAAAACAATGAAAACATGAGAAGGCCACATGAGGGGTACCTGAGTCAAAGGAAAACCATCACATTCAGCTGGAGTTGTAGAAGTGTTTATGTTGAAAGAACACCCATTTGAGAAATGCAAATGAATTATTCAAATTTTACTCACTTCCATAGATATTTAAACATTAAAAAAATAACTTACTATCACAACCAATTATCATTTAAATAGGTCAAACCTCTAAGATTTTATGTAAGCTTTGGTGTCTTACTTCTTTGGGATTTTTCCACCCTTCAGTTAAATTCAGTATAGAAGTTTAATTAATTAATTAATTAATTTTAATTAATTAAATGTAAAAGCTTTTTTTCTTTCAGCAAAGAGTGTAAACATATTATTGGAATAAGAAACATCAAAACATAGAGTGATCAGGAAGTAGGCTTCCCCAGCCTCATGAACTTGACTGATGAAAGAAGGGCAAGCTCATGGTGCCACGGTGGCTCCATAGGCTAAGCGTCTGAACTTTGACTTCAGCTCAGGTCTTGATCTCAGGGCAGTGAGCTCAAGCCCCATGTCGGGCTGGGCTCTATTTGGCACTCCTACTTAAAAGAAAAAAAAGAAAGAGAGAAAGAAAGAAAGAAAGAAAGAAAGAAATGCAAGTTCAGTGAATATTACTAGCTAAGCATAAATTCAGGGGGGAAAAAATCACTAATTGTTAATCAATTTGGCATTTCTTCTTCCACTTGAGTATATCAAGAATCATAGGCAAACACCACATGAAGTGCAGTTTTGGTTTTGTTGCTGTTATTATTTTTTACAATAATCAGCTTTTAAATTTTGTTTTCCTAATTAGTACTATCACAAATTGTTGGCCTAAAAAGAACAAACAGACAAGAAGTTTCTATAGATCTCAGTTTTAAAAAATAGATCAAAGTGACCCCAGCTAAATTCTGAAAAAATATTCAAGTTTGTGGTCTCAGTGATAGATTGTGGGAAGTAGGAATAAATGACAGCTCAGCGTCATAAACTACATGGTCTTTGAAATAAATGGCATATTGAATGTTGCCTGAAATATCTCAGGGCTTTTAAAGGCTCACAAGCAAATTTACCCACAAAGAAATTGTTGTGAATTGAAATGGATTCTTTTTCTTTTTTTTTTTTAAAGATTTTATTTATTTATTTGTCAGAGAGAGAGAGAGAGAGGGAGAGAGCACAGGCAGACAGAGAGGCAGGCAGAAGCAGAGGGAGAAGCAGGCTCCCTGCTGAGCAAGGAGCCCGATGTGGGACTCGATCCCAGGATCATGACCTGAGCCGAAGGCAGCCGCTTAACCAACTGAGCCACCCAGGCGTCCCTGAAATGAATTCTTAACATAAATGAATATTATTTTAGTTCACCAAGTTTGAGTGTGGCGCAGTCCACATTTGATTGTTGCCATTTCCATCACTTTGCTAAAAGTGATGACACACAATGACCTAACCCACATCTCACAAACACATATGCATATGTTTCTCTACACACTATAACCAATTTTCTAGACACGCACAAAAGAAAACAAAGCACAGATAAGAAATCTAGGTAGGGTGATAGATATTAGCATTTTTAGTTCCAAATTCTTCTTTTAGGAGAAGAATTTCCAAATTCTTTTCCAAATTCTTTGACCTTGGGCAAGTCATTTAACCACTTTTGCCTTCGATCCTTTAACTCTAAAATGAAGAAAACAATAGAATCTACCTCAAAGGATTTTTGTGAGAATTACATGAGTCAAAGCATATAAAGAACAAATCCTGGCATATAGGTAAGTAGAAGTTGGGTAAGTGTTAGTCACTGTTACCAAGTGCATTTGTCTGGTGTTCATGAAATTGTGATGACCAGTTTCTTTTACATCTTTCTATCCCGACTCCTTCATGTTGACCACTTGACCTGGTACAAACCGACTTCTAAAACACTTCTGAATGCTTTTCTCCAGGCCTTGTGATCATGTCAGCTGGTACTGTTCATTTTCATCGTCGTCGTCCTTTTACTCAAACTCTTCTCCCCTTCGGCTGTGCATTTCTCAACTCTGCACATATCCAGGAGTCACTTGTCACCCCAAGGCAAGATCAATTGTACAGGTTGTTGTCAGCTATTTTAGAAAGAGAAGATATCCCCCTTTTGAGTTTTTATGATATTTAATACATTCTTAAAAATTTGGAACTGTAAAGCATCTGCCATTGTTGGCTAATGGCACCAGAATGGCCATCTTTATATAAGCGATGTCAAAATCAAAATTCCTGTCTGTTGACAGGTAGTTTTTGATGGATTGAGGGACACAATTTAATAACTTAATTCTCCACTTAGTTCTGATTATCTGATGGTTTCAAATGAACTTTACCTTTGTTTCTTTCTCATTTACTTCTATAGCTGTTTCCTTATAGTATAGCTATAGTAATGTTCAATAACTTTTTGTTTTGAGTAAAATATTCTATGGGAAGACCAGTTGCAATGTTATTTCTCAGTTGCAAAGATTGTTCTTTTTTACTGAGGCCTCCTGCCAATTAAGGATGGTTTCCTTTTGTCTCAATAGGAGGAGATAAGGGAATATTTCACTTTTTTAGTTTGTGAGTCAGAAAAAGAGAGAGGAAGAAGGTTAGGAGGTTTCTACTAGAGCTGATGATGATTGGGCAAAGTCTGTTCTGGGGGACTGCTACCTCTCCTGCCTGCCTGGGCGGTCATGTTAGAGAATGTGTGACCTCCCCCTTCTCTTGCTTCAGCAATCCAGTGGCAGCATCCTTAGGCTGGCTTCTGGCCTTAAACATGAAATGGTGGGATAAAGTGAGCTAATCCAATCAGATTCCTCCTTGTAAAATCTGAATCAGATGCATGAAAATAATTTACCAATTTGGGAAAATGGCAGAACTTGAACAATTACAATACATAGTGAATAAAGCAAATATATAACATTTATATACATCAAGCTAAAATTATGAGAAATCAAAGAAAATTTCTTGTGAGAAATACATTAAGAGAAAAGCCCTGTGGCTCATGAGAGAAAAAGATGAATGCTAAGAATTCCTGAGTATGTACCACCACTCTGGTCCTCATTGCAGTCCTTCCCTGTCACCTCTAACAACTTCAAGAAATTTGTTAATGTATTTTTATTTTTATTTTATTTTTTTAACTGCAACATATATGAATTTTTATATAATGGCCAATATGCCTAGGTGGAAGCAATAGTATGCATGAAGTATGTTAATTTTCATTATCTGGAGGAAATGAGGACTAAGAACAAATTTCCTAATGATGAATTATTTGGCACTGAAAAGCATCAGAAAAGGATTTTCTGGAATGGCTTAGAAATGGAATAGTTTATCATTTGGTAGAATAAGTTAGATTTATGTCTACCAGAAGAAAATTTGAATAAATGCTATACCAAAGCCTTCCCATGAAAAATATATTTGATTTATTTTTGAATGATTGTATTCTGTGTGTCTGCATCTATATATATGAACTGTACATGAAGAAAATTGAGGCCAAGGTGATATG
>ML095048.1:0-22215 GCA_003697995.1 Taxidea taxus jeffersonii
CTCTCTCTCTCTCTCTCTCCAGCTCTGACCATAAAGCCATAAAGCCATAAAGCCACAAGCTGACAAGAGCAGTTCATTCTGGTGGGGGAGCACTCAGGGGTGGTTTCAAGCTTGTCTCATACGTCTCCTGGAAGCTCTGTTGAAAATCATCCCACCACACTCCTTCCTGGAATGTGCATGACTGATAATTGCCTTGTGCACAATTATCTGCCAAACCCTGTTGTTAATGAAATGAATGATTTAGTTATCCTTGTTGGTGATGCCCCACACTGTATGAGGACCTATTACCGCATCTGTGAGGTTGGGAGGAATGCCCTGCCAAGGCACCTGTGTGCGATGTTACAATGAGCTCTCTCAGCTCAAACTCAACTGTGGAGGGGAGGCTGCCCAAGGCCATGGGTGCAGCCGCAGCCTGTACCCCCGACCCCAACATGCGTCAGAGCTGGAAACATCTAGGGGCAATGTGAGAAACCAGGCCAGAGCTCAGCAATGTTTGCCAATGTAGACCCGCAAAGCCTGAGGGGCTGCTTCTTGTCAGCACATGGGAAAGGGACAGGCTGAAGGACTGTGCTGACATGTCAGGCTCCCTGCGGTCTAGGAAGATGCTCGGCTGGCTGGTGGACATGGGCATTTCCGCCCATGTTGGAGCATCCTAAATGTGCATCCTCCCATGATGCCCACCACGCACCTCCCTTTCCTCCTCCCCACTTTGTCTGTGGTGTGGGGCTTCCGCTCCTTTCCCCACCTTCGATTCCAGTACTGCACTCTCCAGACTTCCTAGAATTCCCTTGCAAGGGAAGCAAGGGAGAGGAGCCGAAGGAAAGTGGAAAGAAATGGGTATGGTTGGGGCAACCCCATGGTTGCTGGCAAGGCAAATATGGACAGAAATAAAGTTACTTGGCTCACGCCATGTTTAATACACCTGTGTGAGCACATGTGTGTGCACGCACACACACACATTTCCCCTCATCTTGTCTTTAGGCATATTCCATTTAGGGGTGAGGTCTTTAGGTTTGGAACTAGTCTCTCTGAGTCATGTTGGAGAAATGCAGCTCAGCCAGGTGTGCACGCTGTCACGGGGCCATCGTGAAGTTGGCAGAACCAGGTGAGCCGGGTGGTGGAGGCGGCGTGGGTGATGGTGGAGGGGCACTGGCCTGACTCTGGCCACCAAACCCACAGCAGTAGGTAACAGATGCTCAAAAATGGCTTGCATGCCTCGTTATTTATTTTGACAGCCCCCTGCATGCCCCTCTAGAAATGTCATGGCAACTTAACAATGGTATTAATGAAACCAAAGGGTAAACTACATTATTGTGAGAGGAGCATGGCAGGTGAAAACTATAATAAAGTCAGAACCAAGATCAGCACCTGGGAATCTCTCTTCCGTGACTGAAATTTGGCACTTCGGGGGGGTTGATAGTGAGGAGGTGTCACTCGGGGTCCTGGTAGGGATGGTGGGTGGAGGCAGACAATGGTGCCTTTGATAGTGTCCCTGCAGTGGAGAAAGAAAGGGTCCTGTGACTGCTTCTGGGGGTGTCCTTCACAGAAGATGGGGACGGGATGACACCAGTGCTCCTATCAGCACAAGCAACAAAGTATCATGGTCCAAATTATTCAGCGGGAGCTGAGGATAAAATTCCCATGATCTATGGTGGTCTTTTTCCATGTTTTGTAAAAAAGCAGTGGTGCTCTTCTATTCCAATAAAATCTTGTGCCAGCTCCCCACCCCCACCCCAGGGGCGTGGGGGACAAGAAAGAGGAAGAGAGGGAGGAGGAGAAGTTGGGAGAGGGGGAGAGAGATTGACAGAAGAGGGGAAAGATACTTCTTTGGTTCAAAATGAAGAGGACCTGGCCATTTTTTCAGAGCCTCTCTTTCCCCACACAGAGGTGGCTAAAGTGTCCCTCATTTGAATTCCAAGAGTCTGGAAGCCCCTGGTCCAATCTACATGAATGGATGGGCATTAGGAGGAAATTAAGGTGGGGGGGGGCAGGGGAAGGATGCTTTTATTGCTACTTACATAGGATTATTATGAGAATGAATAGGAAAATTTGTATTTGAGTCTGGTAAATTGGGACTTCCTCTTCTTGAGAGCCACACTTTGATTCTTCCCATCCCAATAAATCAAGCTGTGATACACCAAGGCACTGAAGGGACCCTATATTGCACTTGTGAAGTGTGTGGGCTCTGGAGTCAAACTGCCTGGATTAAATCCTGGCCCTGCTACACAGGAGTTGTGTGATACTGGACAAGTTACTTACCCTCTCTGTGCCTTAGTTTCCTCATTAGTAAGAGGCAGTGTCAATAGCACCTACTTCATGGGTTCTTGAGGATTATACCTGCTGGTGTGTAGATGGCGTTTAGAACAGTGGCTGGCATATGGTAATGGCTTAGTAGTAGCCATTGTTATGATATAGGTGTATAAGTCTACCATTCCTTGCAAATGCTGGGTCCCACATGCACAATTTATAGCCCTTTGCCATCAGGCAGACATCCTGTCTCACCTCACAGCCCCAGAGGTGGCTCAGCTTGCTCAGCACTCGGGGCAGCCAGGGCTCTCTGAGCAAGATGGGTAATAGGTTGAGGAAGGAGCAAGAGGGTATTCTGCCCCTTATTGTTTGGCTTGGTACAGAAGGAGTCTGTGTGGACATCTAGTCACAATCTTATTTGACCATTGTGAGATGTGGAAAGACAAGCCTTGCCTGTCTTTATGATCTATAAACCCAAGGGGTGTGAAAGAAGGAGCCCATGGTGGGTGACCAGTGGACTCCTCCTTCATAGCGGATTTATGCTGAGCTCCAAAAAGGCACTAGACTGTAGTGTGCTTTGCCTAAAATTCTTCTTTCCATTCTCTTAATGCCACCTGCTTCCCAGAGATAAGGTGGTATCACGACGTCTCAGATCTTATATAGGGGATTTTCCAAGGGTCTTCCCCTACCACTGTAAGGAGGTCCCTGTATAAGTGGTTGGCATTATGAAGGAAGACTCAAGGTGAGAACTGTCAGCAGAGTGATAACCATGACCTGGTTATCACTCTGCTGACAGTTCAGCAGGTCCCCTGTTTCCATCTTCCTGACATCACCTCTAGGGCTCCCATCAGCCTGTTAAATGTCGTAGGGAGTCATTTCCTACAGGGAACTTACCATTTATCCTGGACCACCAAACTCACAGGTTAACCTCCACGGTACAGACAGTGCCGGTCACGGGCACAGGGAGACTAGAGGGGGCCTCTGGGGCAGAGGAGGGGCCTGCCACAAACAGGAGGATGGAGGTGGAGGACCAAGCGTGGCCACCTCAGAGAAGGAAATGGGTGTGGGTGCACAAGAGGGAGTGAGGAAACCAGATTGATGGTGCCCCAGAAGTAGCACAGAGTGCTGAGGATGGGAGTATCCAGTAGGGGCAACCTGGAAGTCCCAGCTGGCTCCTTTTGACTTGATTCTGTAGGAAATGCCATGTGATGTATGACCAAGAAGGACTTGTCTTCTGTCTGGAACCCAGCTAGGAAACAGTCCCAGATGGAGAGAAGGGCAGGGGCCGCAAGAGGGTCTATAGCAGGTCGTGTGAACATATAGACATACAGCGAAGCGTGTGTGGCCAGCCAGGTCTCTAAACCAAATCTTCCTAGTGGGCTTTTTGTGTTACTTTCTCTGGTTCTTCAAGTCCCTTAATCCTCTGGGCCCTGAGCATGGATACTCCAGGGCTTACATAGACATGATTTTTCACAAGCCTTTGCTAGTGTACCATCTGGCCAGAGGAGAAACTAAGGCACGATATTCAAAAAAGCCTAGTTCTAGGAGCACCCCTGGGACCACAGTGCAATGGGGGTTGAGGCATGGGCTGCTGGCCCCTCATTCAGGGATCTAGATCCTAAACTTGGTCCTTTCCCATGTCTGATCAAGAAAGAAAAGGGTGTACCCAGTTGCTTCTTTTAGGCACAGGTTGATAGAGGTGAGGTGGGAACCCCAATTTCCCACTGCTCTTTCAGCCTACTGGTAAGCAGAGAGCAGGCTAAGAAGGGTGTACACTTAATCCTTGTCCATGGACCTACATGGAACAGAGGGAGGAAGGAAATGAACCTGAGCCTAGAAGGCATGGCCTCCCCTGGAGGAGGCATGATGTCCCACGAACACCTTCTTCCCCAAGAGGACTGCTTGTGCTAAGAATGAAGAGTACAAGGCACGGATCATTAGAATGTGAAGGGGACTAGTGGGCTAACAGTTGACCTCCATGTGGGCACTGTCCATCCTTGAGTTTCTGCCCACCTTCTCAGAGCCACAGCTTCTGTCTTTCGCCCTCTGAGCATCTTCCTTCCACCTGGGCTGCCTCTTGTTCTTTTTCTCCCTGAGCCTGTGATAGGGGCAGGGTGCCCGGCCAGGACGTGGACATCAACCTCAGTTCTAGATCCTCAGTGAGTGTGTGAGTGTGAGTGTGTGTGTGTCAGGGCTGGGGCTGGGGTTCGTCCACAGGTCAGAGCACAGGAGTACAGAGAGCTTCTGAGGGTAAGGCCGCCTGCACACCCTATACCCTGAAGCCCTGAGGACCTGTCACTCGGACCCACTGCCAGCCAGAGCAGCCTCCGTCACTGACCAGAGGAGCGCAGAAGCCACAGCAGTAAGTTAAGCCCCAGAGGGACTGGGTGTGGCTGGGCTCAGTGAGGGGCAGGGGAAGCCCAGGCTCTCAGAAAGAGCAGGTCCCATAGTGCCAGAGAAGAGGAAGCAGCAGAGCTTTCGTGCCCCTCCCCCTTGCTCCCTGCACAATGGTCACATACCTTACCCTTGGGCCTTGCAATCTGGGGGGCCCTACGGAGACAGCTGATCCCAAGTGGAACAGCAAAGGATGTGAGGATTAGAGCAAAGTGATGGCCAGTGGAGTCTCCTCAAAGGTGCACGGTGGGTGGTCGTCCAATGCCCAAAGGCAGGAACAGTGCGGAGGCCCGCAGTCAGTGGTCATGGCAGGCGGGGGTACTGAAGAACCTTGTAAACTCTCAGCTGGCTGTGTGGTGAGGGAGGAAGAGAGTGAGCAAAGCGGGTGGTTTGGATAAGAAACAAATGCTCTTCTTAGGTACAGGTGCTCACAATGGCTGGTGCCCTGGAGAAGCTCTGAATAAATAACCTGGGCCTTTGAGAACAGAGGTACAGGATAGCATCATTTAATGGGAACCTTTGTTTGTTTTTTCACCCCCTTCTGATGTCAGACATTTTGAGGAACAAGAGAAGGGGACAAGTAAGGCTGAGGGGAGGCTGAGAACTGGGGAGGGCTCAGGGCAGGTGGGCATGGTGGCCAGCTCGGCTGTCTCCCTGCCCCTTTGCTTTGCTAGACCTCAGGACAGAGTCCTGGTTCTAGTACCCTTGCCACTCCCTGTCCCCCTTCCTTTTGTCTTCTCTCTTCTGGTGGTGGCAAGTCCTTGCTTCACATCTGGATGGGAGCCTCTGAGGTTGGCAGAACCCCTTACCATCCACAACCCAGGCCTGGTGGCTCTCTCAGGGACCTATTTTGTGAGGTAAGACCAGTGGAGTCTGGCAGAGTTCAAGGGCCTCCTTCTTTGGGCAGTGCACAAGAGACCATGATCCGCCTCTACAGAAAGCTGAAAAGCCTTGGAGTGGACACAGGTAGGAGCTGGGGTTCTGTTCCATCTCTGGTGAGCCTGCCTTCTTTGTGGAGACACAAATCCCACCTCCCACTTTCCTTTTCTTTAAATGGAAAAGTAGATGTCAGTGCAAACAAGATAAAATTCATTATTCCCCCCTCTCGCCTGAAACCACTCGCAACATCTCCTGTTTCTACCTGGGCTCTGTGAATCTCTGCCCAGTGTTCTGAGCCCCAAACACTGGGGTTCCTTCCAGACAGCTTGTTGTCTCTCAGCAGATTGCTAGTCAGCATGTGCGCTGGGCATGTGGTGGCTTCCAGGCCTGTGAGGACCTGCAGAGTCACTGCTGGAGAAGGCACGACCACCCTCCAGGAGCTCCCGCTCTAGGTAGGGAGTCAGCCGTGGAAAGGGTGGTTACAGTTCAGGGCAGTCTGGGCCACAAAGTGTGTGCCAGGGACAGAGAGAAGGGGCAGAGACCCAGTGGTGGTGTCAGGAAAAGCTCTCTGGAGAAAGTGGTCATCATCACTGGCATTTTCAGGTACTTATTACGGTGAGACACTGCTCTAAGCGCTTTCCGAGGACTTGCTCACCTGCTCACCGCCTGGAGGAACAGAGGGGTCAAGTGACTTAGCAGGGGTGAGGGGCTCTGGTCGCAGAGCTTGCCGCCCCACCTCCAGCCCCTCTGCCTCAGTGCACCAGCTGGGAAGGGAAGAAGCCAGCAGTCCAGCCTGGGAAGCAGGTCCTGACAGCCACACCTCTACCTTCCCTCCTCTCCCCACTGGTCTCCCTCATTAATACTCACCTCCCGTCCATCCTCTGCACTGCTGACAGAATGACCCTCCCAGACACTACCCACCAAAAGGAACTCATGGCCCTCTGAAACCTTCCCTGAAGCAGGGGCAATGTGACTCTGTGGGGGGGGGGGTGTAGAAGCCTCCCACAGTCCTCTTGGCTCAGCCTTGCTTTTCTGCCCCACCCCACCTCCTTCCATTTCCCAGGCAGCGTACACCTCTGCCTCCCCCAATGCCTCACTCTTCCCCAGGCCCACAACCTTGCCCTGTGGACCCCAGGTCTTGGCATAAAACTACTTCCTGCCAGAAATGCTTATCCTAGGTGCCCCGACAAATTCCTGCACATCCTGCAAACTCGGGCTTCTCCTGAAGTCTTCCTCGGCATGCTGAGGCCAGATCCTTTGTTTCCCGCCGCCTTGGTTCCGCCTGCCTCTCACCCTCTGCAGGGCACTAGGACTGCATCCTTGTGCAGCATCTCTCCCCAACACCATGCTCAGTGACTTCCCAGTATCTCGGGATCTGCCGTGGTGGGAGCATTTACACTGAGCTGGCCAACACTTACAGATCTGCCTGCCCTCTCCTACCCTGAGAGCCTGTTAACCATTTACCAACACTCTGCCATCTCAGGATTTGCAGATTTATTGGCCTCCCCTCCCAGAGGCAAGTGCTTCAAAGCAGAGCCACGTTTTACTTCTCTTTGAAAAATCAGGCCCAGCATACTGTCTGGCACCATGTGGAAGGTACAGATAACTTGTGAGACAGGAGACATGCCCCAGAGAGCTTGTCATTTAATTGTGGTAACAAATTACTCTGCTGCCACTATAATGCTTTGAGAATCTGCCATGCCCATGGCTGCCTCTTACTCAGAAGCCCTCCATAGCTCCCTTGGCCTATATGACCAGAATGGGAAGTCCTGCAAGGTAGGGATTTTTGTCTGTTTTGTTTTAGGGAGGTGGCTTGGTGCTCAGAACAGCATCTAGCATAGGGAAGTGCCTAGTACTATCCAACTTGTCATTGTCATATGAATATTAAGTGATAAATTTCAAGCTCCTTAAAACAGTCTTCAAGACCCCTCATTAACCAAATCTGTTCGCTCTCCACATCTGCTACTCCTTCCCTCCTAGAAGCCTCCATTGCATTCCCACTGATCCTTCGGAGTTAAGAGAGGTCCAGGCACTCCTTCTCTACCATGTAGCTGCCTCTGTTTGCCCAGGGCTTCCTCATTCTTCAGTTTGCTACCAACTTCAGGAACACCTCCTGATTCCTACTCTTCAACTCAGTAAGGATTGTTTCCAATATCTCCATGAACCTTTGAGCTCCTTGAGGTCAGGGCTGCTGTGTGTACAGGATGGTGTCCCTCTAATACTCCAGCACCTGGCTTAGAGTCTCACACATAGTAGGTGGCTGTTGTGGTTGTGTGGTCCATAGTTGTGCACATTAAAAAATTGAGAGGCCAGCAAAATGTATGCAAGTCCCAGCCTCTCTTCTAGCCACTCCATGGAGTTGGGCTGATTAGCAATCACTCCCCAAGTCTCAGTGAGGGTTGGGGCGGGACGGTGGTGCCCAGAACATGACTGGAGGAGACTTTAGTCTCACAGACCCTGAGCCAGGTGGGTCTCATGGGGGAACATGGTCTTTCCTTCTCTCTTCTTCCTCCTGGCTCATGGCCACCTCACTCCTGGCTAACTATGGCTACTTCCACCAGCCAGGAGATGACCATCTGGGTGGGCTCAGGATAAGGGTATGGCAGGGCATGGCAGTGTTGGGCCTGGAGAGAGGATAGATAGGATGCACTTTGTAAAAACTGGAGCTTGATCAGGGTAGTGCCAACTTCTGATGGGAGCGGTGAACTGACTGATTCCATAGAGGCCCGGAAGACTTCAGTCTGAATCTCAGCCCCACCAGTTGCTGGCTGTGTGACCACGGGCAGCTTACTTACTTTTGTGGGCCCCAATTTTTTAATCTATAAAATGGGGGTAATAATACCTGCTTTATGAAAGGAAACAGCTGGAAGATGATTGAAGTAGATAACATATGAAAGTGTTTAGGCCTGGCACACACTGAGCGGTAGCTACGCGGTGGATATTTCATTACCTTTAGCTGTTCTCTGTTCAAATGGAAGCAGAACAAAGAGCTTTCTGAAGAAAGAAAGAAAAAAAAAAATCTAGCTGAGGCTCAAGAAGTCACCGGGTAGTGATTTGTACTCTGAATTAAGGGATGTTGAGTGATGGGCTGAAGTCTTGCTGCTCAAAGTGTGGTCCCCAGACCAGCAGCATCAGCTCCCCTGCGAGCCTGTTGAAAACGCAGACTCTCCTGCCCCACCCCAGGTGCACTAATTAAGAATCTGCATTCCAACCAACATGATGACCAGAAAATCTGTGCGCTCATTAAGATTGCATGGCTACAGGCTGGAGCACCTTTGGAGAGTCCTTCTGTTAACATTCCCAGTAGCTTCTCTCCCTTTTCCTGTGCTAACAGGCTTCTTTGTGCAGACAGGTGCACACTGTGGGAGCAGGGGGCACAGAGGAACTGTCAGGACGCTGCACCGCCAGCGCCAACAGGGATCTGACTGAACTTCCCCTGGCTGTCCAGCAGATGGCGAAAGTGTGCTGGTGGTGCCTCTCCAAGGTCATTGACTTGCCCTGTGATCTAAGTGCTAAGGTCTCTTTGGATCTTACACACTTGTATGAGTTACCTCTGTTAGCTGTGTCTGGGGTGTTTTTGAAGCGCTCTGTTCAAACCCTTCCCTCCAGCACCCTTTTGGTTGGATGCTCTTGGGGTTTGCTCAGGTGGCCGTGTCTGAGGCTGATCGCAGAGCAAAACCTTTGTCCCACTACCTGATGGAAGAAGGACGCTCATGGTAGTAACCCTTCACATCACCACAGACTCCCACACAACCCCCCTTCATTCATGCACCTGCATAAATGTATGCATTTGCCCCCATGAGTGATCAGGTTCTAATCTAAATGAAAATGGAAAGGCAAATTTAAAACCCTGATATTATGTGACAAGTATCATCAGGCAGCAAGAGCCACTCTTAGCTGTTAATGAGGAGAAGAAACCTTGCTTGCGAATCCAGAAACCTTGTGGGATTGAGTGGGACTGGGGCTAGGGTCATAATTTGGGGGGAGTGATGAAAGGGACGGGGCTTTTTCCTATCAAAAACTTGCCAAAAGTAGTCTGAGCGGAGAATATGTGAGATTTGTCTTATGGTTGCCTGGGTCCTAGGCTGGGTGTTTAATACCTGAGTTCTCTTTCCAGTGCCCTGGGAAGTGGGATAGGATATTGGAAGAAGCACAGTATCTGAAGCTAGATTGCGTCCTAATAACCTAGGGCAAGTTGTTCAATCTCTCTCTGCCACAGTTTTCCCATCTGTAAGATGGGGATGAGTATAAAGCATATACTATTATGAGTGTTTATATCATACTTTAAACATGCCAAGTATCTGGCACACTGTACATGCTACACAGGTCTTCGACTAGTGTTATTCCCCCTGAGTTTTAGTTTCCCATCCAGTAAAACAGGCAGAATCACCCTGTCCTTGGCAGCTGAGGTCCCAGGAGAAGAGTGGAGAAAGAAGATCCCCAGAATTGACACCATCTTTTCTTCCTCTCCAGGTATTCTTCATATTATATAAGAAGCTAGAGCAGATCACCTTCCTGCATGTCTACCATGTTCTTGAGCCCATGGGCTGGAGTCAGATATGTGCCACAGGGTCAAGGTAAGTGATACAGCTGCAGGAAGCCCTGCCCCAGGTCCTTGTAAGGCAGGCCCCTCTTTGCTGGGCTGAGTCCCCAGCTTGTGAGATGTGCATCCCTGTAAACAAGGGTTTGGTTCTAAGGTTCCCCTTTTTTTCTGGTCATGAGACCAGACCTCTGCTCCCATTTTTATATCTGTTGTTCATCAGAGCTTCCCAGCCACCCTCTCTGGTATGGGGGAGGGGACTGTTGGAGATTCTTGGGGCCATTTTCCCAGACAGTACAGAGGGAGTTATAAGCACTCTCATTTGGCACCCCATCAACCCTAACCCACAATCATGACCTCAGATAGCTCATGCCAGACTTCCTAATGATAGGACCTTCCCAGGGATTTTTTTCTGTAGGGTGTGCAGAGGTGCTCTCTGAAGCTTAGAAGATGAGAACATGAAAAAAAAAAAAAAAAAGCCCAAACCACTAGGTACAGCTCCACTATTTCCCTGTATCCCCCCTCCCTACTCTGTAGACTCCTTCAACAAGATGCTGAAGCTTTGGTCCATGTCTTCACGTAACATGGACTGGCCAGCCCAGGGCCCTGTGCAGCTCTACCCATAGTGGAAGTGACATTTAACCATCCTTCAGCAGATAAGGAAGACCCATCAGCTCCAGGGGCCTTGGCTGAACCTATGATGAGGTATCTGGCCATGAACAAAAGCCAGTCTCTTCACTGGGTCTTCCTTAGTTTCTCATCTTGGAAGGTTTCCATCTTGTTAATAGTAGAACTGACCTTAACTCACCGAAATGATGTGGGACCTGGAGCAAGTGACTTCCACACTTCAGGCCTTAGTCTCATCCATGAAGCGAAGGGGCTGAGCTGTACGACCTCAAAGCACTAATATCCTGAGAGCCTGAGATCCCTGAGTGATCTTCCAGGTGACTGGGTGCCATGTGGTTTGGGAACATCATTGCCAGGTGATGGTGGCAACCTAAGGTGGGTCTCATGGGCTTGGGATGGATTGAGTTCATCATTAATGTCCACAGGACATGGCTGGGTTGGGGTAAATTGGACACCAGAGTCAGGAGAAGGGTCAGGAAGACTCTTTGGATCATAAGTCAGGAGAAAATGGGGGCAGTGCTTCACCTGGCCTCCTGGTTTTTCTCTTCCCGAGTGGTAGGAGGCCTGTCCCCTGCTGGCAGACAGGGAGGTGAAGACAGGAGGGGTCAAGGGCAACATCCCTCCAGTTCCTCAACCCCGCTGCTCAGTGCTCTCCTATTTTATTTTCTCTCATGCTTTCTTTCACCCAGGGTCCATTTGTGACCACTGCTGCCCACTCCTACAATCTCTTCACTGAGTGCCCCTTCCCTGATGGGCTCGACATGGCAGTCCTCCTGCATACCTTCAGTGTCATTGGCCTTTTCCTCAACTGCTACCACCAGACATACCTGAAGAGAAAGCAGAAGAAGCAAACTTAATGGGGCTGGACCCAAGGACTGAAACTAGCCGAGCCGTCCCCACAGAGAGTTGCCAGAAGACAGCGTGGGCCACAGCCCACCCGTGCTGAACAGATACCTCTGGGCCTGCATTTCATTCTATGAAGGATGAAGGAGAATTGTACCTCCCATTTTTCTCCCCAGAGTTCAAGAGGACAGAAATGGACCAAATTTCCTGAACTCACTTCTGTTACAGCACTTTTCACATGGATTTATAACTGTTTGTAACTTCCCCTTCCTTTACTGGATGTGAGTCCTCATTGCAGTGTGTGTGTGTGTGGGGGGGTGCTATCCACTTCTCAAGGTTCCCCACACGGGGCGTAGTGCTTCAGTGAATGTGCATTTGGGTCCTTGTAGTCCACCACTGGCAGTCATGATCTCTGGTGAAGACCAGGGCTGGCAACATGCCAGAAGTCAAGGCTGGCTTGATAGCTCACCTTGCCATGGGAAATGATGACAAGAATGTCCAAGGCCGAGTGTGTGTCTGTTTGGTTTCTAGAGTGGCTGTGTGAACATTTGTCCCTGTGTCTCTTCTAGTCTATTCACTACCTGCACTTGTAGTTATATAGTTGTATGATTCTGTGTGTGTGAATGGGCTGATGGAAAGGGCTCTGTGTTTATGTCTAAATATTTGCTTTCAAATATACATGCTTGAGCCCTTGGAGTTTTTCTCTGTGTTGTTTGCTTGTCTCTTCTATAAGTCTCTGTAAGTGCCACATGGTAATAGAAGCCAAACTGGGATCAATACTTAATACTGGGGCACCTGGGTGGCTCAGTGGGTTGAGCCTCTGCCTTCAGCTCAGGTCATGATCCCAGGGTCCTGGGATCGAGCCCCGCATCGGGCTCTCTGCTCAGCGGGGAGCCTGCTTCCTCCTCTCTGTCTCTCTCTGCCTCTCTGCCTACTTGTGATTTCTGTCTGTCAAATAAATAAATAAAATCTTTAAAAAGAGTACTTAGTACTTTTGTCTGCAATGGGAGACATGGAAATTCATTGACAAATCTCTGAATACATGTTTCACTAAGGGCCTCGCAGGAGGATGTGAGAAAAGGAGAAATGGGAAAACTGAATACAGCCATCCACTTCATAGAGAGGGAAACTAAGAGCCATCAAAAGGGAATACATGGCTGAGATCCCACAGTATGGCAGAAGCAAACATTTGCTGAGCCATTTAAAACTAGGAGTGGAGGATCTCTGGGGAACAGCTGGTCTGGGAGCTGTCTCTGGGCATCCGGGATGCTTATTTTTCCTTTATGATCTCTCTCCTTAGCTCTTTCCCTACCCCTAGGAAGTCCCTATTTTGTGATGCGTCACCAGTAAAGGACATTCACGAACGGCTGAAGCTGATGCAGTGCTATTTGCGGACTATTTATCCATCAGGCACCGTGGTTGATTCACTCAAGGCCAGGCAGGGCTGCATCCTGTGGACAGCATATTCCAAGAAAATTTCCTCGAAGTTATGCAGGATGTGAACACATCCCACACACTTTTCCATACCCAGGTTGAGTGCCTTTGGAGGTGGGTGCCTATTTTAAGGCAAACATTTTTTTTCTCCTTGAACACTTAAGAGTAAAGTCTGGTCATTTGCTTAGCAGCCAAGATAAAGGAAAAAAAAGTCATCATTCCAGAGTTCAGAGCTAATGTTCATCCAGATCTTTGTAGCTGCTTCTGCCTGATTAAGCAGCACAGGAGGAAGTGATGTGTCCCAGGTCACGTCTGAATGAAGCAAGGTTCTGGCTGGGGAGAGCCTGGTGTGAGGCAGTGTGGTAGAAAGGGTTAGGGAAAAATCCTTGGTGAGCTGAAGGTGCCCTCCCTTCCTTTAACCTGCACTGTGTTGTAATGACTCTACCTGGTTCAGGAGTAATGTGCGGGCACCGTTTATCAGTGTAGAAAGATTGTGCGAATATTAAAAAACGCAGTTATTTGTACTTGCCAAAACATAACCAAATCCATAATTAATGTCATAGTTTGCGTCCATGTGTTTTTAAAGATAATGATAAGCAAGGGTGCTGGTTGCATTTTTAAATATAGATACTATATAATCAATATATTGATTTATTATATGTATATATGAATGTATTATATATAATATATAATATATTAATGTACATATATGAGTATGTTTATTGTTGTGTATATGTATATATGTTATATACATATATAATATTTTAATATGTAGTTATATATTAGTAATATATATAATTATAATATATAATCATATAATTATTTTAATTATATGATTTATACATATTTATTTATTATAAATTATATATTATTTATATGTAAATTATTATAAATAATATATGACTATACAGAATTATTATAAATTATATGATTTAATTATATAATTTACAATATTTAATTATAAAATCTATCATTTAATTATATTAATTAATTAATTATATAATTGACATATTAATATATGATATTGATATATAATATATATTTCTATTTTAAAATATAAATATATGCATTTAAAATTTATATTAAATATATAAATAAATATTAAATATTTAAAAATAAATTGTAAATATATTGCATTTTTAAATATACAGCATTTTAAGTATATGGGCTGAGCTATACCCCAGAGAGTGGCCATGTGCCAAGACAGGGAGGCCCAGAGGAGCCTGTGAGACAGCCCCAGAGACAGAAGTGAGGGGCCGTCCTACATCTAACACGAGGGCACAGAAGTTGGAGGTCTGGGTTCCTGGCTATCACCCCATAAATCAGAATACATCTGACGGAAGGAATAAAACCCACCCAGGATGGAGGAGCTTCCTGGTCATCTTCTAGCTCAGAATCCAGTGACCACTCCCCTCGCTGCCGGCTGCCACACACATGCCACGGGGCACTCAGCTGAACCCTCATGCGGGCGCTGCTCGGCCTGGACAGGTGTCTGGAGCCAGAAATTAGGAGGAAAGCCCTGTTTCTCTTCCGTCACCCTCCGTTTTGCTCTTTTTTGGGGTTCTCTGTGTAAGTGGAGGAACCCTTCTAAAAAAAGACCCTTTTGTCCCTGGGTGGTCTTAGGGTAAAACATCTGCCACGAAGGTGGACTTTAATTAGGGTTTTGAAATTCAAGCCCTCCCAATCAGGATCTATGATCTTATGGATTTGTAAGCTTTAGGTCGACAGCAAGCTGGTCCTGCAGACACTGGTGGGAAGAAGAGGGAATAAACCACCCAAGAAGTAGAGGATCTTGACTGGGAGGATCTGTATATTCACAGGGAGAGGGAGAACAAGGGCTCATGAGTAAAACAAGGGAAGATCCATTCCCAACAGTCCGCACAGAGCATCATAAGGGTGGGGACCCACGGTGGACAGCATTCACGGGGGATGCAGCCCTGGATCCTCAGAAGCAACAGCTGAGCTCAGAGTCTGCCTTTGTCCTCTCACTGCCTAGGGGATGTGGGCAGTTCACATCATCTTTTAGGGTCTTTTTCAAGTATAGAATTCAGGTAGGGGGTGTCCTCATCTCTAAAAAATAGACTCTGGTGTAGGTGGAAAAATAAAATATGACCACAAAAAAACCCTTCTTCAAAAAATATTTAATAACTCAGCAATACAATATTAAATAAAAATGTAAGAGCATCCCAGTTTCACAAAGAATTACATATAAACTATGAACATTAAAATGTTAACAACGATCATTTCTAGATGGTGAAATTATGGATATTTTGAATTTCTTTGTATTTTCTTGTTTTCTGCAATGCCTATTCTTTTTTTTAATTATAAAAATTTTACTATTATGGCAAATTTAGGATAGCTAGGCTGTTCTTTTTTCTGAGAATTATGCAAGTATTCGATCTGCTCATCAGATCTTCATTCCTGACATGGGAGGCATGGTTGACCCCACTACTGGCCTTCTGGTCATACAACATACAAATATGGAGGGCTTACTGTGTTCTAGTGCTGAGCTCCATGTTAGGGATCTGACACACAACAGATATGATATGCACTGAAAGGACCCTGCAAATACCTAAAAAGCTAAACCTTTAGTTGCTTCCACTGATCCAGGGCAAGTTAGGAAGAAAGCCAGTTTTGTCCAAGGGTGGTGGTGAAAGAGGATTTTGAACCAAGATTTATACTTAGGGTCTAAAGTGAAAATGGGGCGACCTCCACCCTTCTGAAACTAATCTTCCCCTGTGACTCCACTCCTTGGTTTGAAGACAGTTTCCAGAATGTTAGAAGTGAGGCATCCAAATGTAAATCTGGCTTGATTAAAAAATTAACCAAATATGGGATGCCTGGGTGGCTCAGTTGGTTGAGCATCTGCCTTTGGCTCAGGTCGTGATCCCAGGGTCCTGGGATCGAGCCCCTCAGCAGGGAGACTGCTCTCCCTCTCCCACTCTCCCTGCTTGCACTCCTTCTCTCACTGTCTCTCTCTGTCAATAAATAAGTGAATAAATCTTTAAAAAATTAATCAAATATGATACATTTTAAAAATTATCCATGTCCAAGAGGTAACTTTTGCCCAGACCATGTACTAATTTTTGCTTTCTAGCAAAGGCTTTTTGAAGTGAGAATATAAGGGTGAGGCTTCCTAACAAGCTTTACGTGTAGAACAGAAGTAGATTGATTAGTTTTGAATGGTAGTGATTATTGAAGTACAGCTTTGTCCCATTTCCAACGAGAATTTAAAGACATATTTGAGAGGTGAAGAAAGAGATAAAAAGACTTTGCCCTGAATCCGTATAACAAGGGAGTTACAACTAGGGCCTTGGCTTCTCAGCTCCCTGTCCTGGGCTCTGCGTCCTCTACGTCAGGGTCAACATGAGAGGGATATATTCCTGTGAACCGGGCAGTTTAGATGTCTCAGATCCTGAGTCCCAGCTGGTAGCTCATGCTACCAGAAAAACTGACATCAGTCTTCTGCATGCCACTCTCTACCACATCCTGTGCCTTCTTTCTTATCTCTTATTTCAAACATAGAGTACTTCAGTGGTGATTATATTTACCGTTTAGCTTACCGGTTACAAAATGTCAAATAGGATATCAGGATGAAAAGAATGGGAGAAGGGAAAGACACAGAGGAAAAAAAATTGTTTAAAATAGACTATTTTTAAAAGGAAGAAGGGGAAAAAAGGTATCTGCAGTCTTCAGATTTTCTAGGAGCAAAAAAAGAGAATACAGGTATGGTTTTAGAAGCTCCAGCACCGGATCTGAAGACAAGAGCCTTCCAGAGACTGTTTCCCCGATTCCCACATTGTGTAGGGTCAAGTCCCTATGACTAATCCCTTACCGTACATACCTCCTGGTGGTTAACTTCTTTGATCAAGCCCTGACTGATATCGTTGCCCCGCAGCGGATACAGCTCCACAAAGTCACAGAGAACCCTGAATTTTAAATGTAGAGAAGTTGCCTTTCAGCAGTATCTGTACCCTGTTAAGAACTGAGTGAGCAAAGGAGACTGACCCAGCCACTATTGCAAAGTGTGTGCCCTGGGAGAACCAAGAGCACCCACCAGCGCCAAGATTGTGAACTTCACTCTCAACCCTGGACAACCTGGGGCTGTCTGAAGACAGAGGTACTGCTTACCTTTCTTCATTAGGACAGACAGATAAGGAAACATTCATTGCTTTAGGATTATCAATCAAATCATCTGAGAACAGCAAACTGAAATTCTTGGCTTTTAAAATGAAAAGTCACAATTCATATATAGGGGAAGTTTGGAAAATATATAAGTGATTGAGCAGGGCTCTTTTTTTTTCCTTTTTTTTTATTCCTCCTTTTTCCTGTCTCCCTTCACCCCATTGAGTAAAACCAAGGGGGGAGAGGATAGTTGGAGATTATTCAGTGCAGTTAGATGTGAGTGTAGAGATCCTGTGTTGTTTGGAGATGTGAGCAAGGAGAGACCTTGCTGAAGTCAAGGGATGTGACAAGTCTTGCAGATTTGACACTAGATATACACTGCATATACAAATGGACAATGGTGAGAATGTACATAAAAATAGAGCTCAGATCCACAATGAGCAGAACCAACCCAGGAAACCAACCCACTACTGGTAGTGCCCAGCCCAGGAAATCAGCCTGCTATTTACAAGTCACACTGGTAGGAAGTAAGACCACTATCTCTACCAACTGGTCCAGGAAGCCAACAATAGCCTCTATAACAATCACCCCAAACACTAGGACTTAAAAACTGACAGCTTCTCTAAATTTTGTCCCTGTTCCCCACTTAGGACCAACCCAAAAAACTAAATATGCACTCCTGACCTATTACATAGGGTGCCTTGCTTCTAGTTAGCACACCAAGAGCTTCCCTACACTGACAGCCTCCAATCAGGGCACACCTGAAGACTTTCCTTCCCACCATCAAGGATTCCTACCTCTGTCTGCCTTTGAGTCTCTGCCAAATGCAGGTGATGATGGTTGATTCCTTGCTATCACAAGCTTTGCTTTTTCACATTTGGCTGGGCTTCCTTTATTTGCACATAAAGAACTCTCCTGTGCTTAACAATATGCCTCAGCCTTGAGGTCAGATGATGGTATGGTCTGCCTATGCTGGGGAGGGCTGGAGACAGCTTCTTGAGTTTCTCATGACTTTGCACTAACCCAGGAGGTAGGGTTGCTAAATAAAATACAGGATGTCCGGTTACACTTGAATTTCAGAAAAACAATGAATAATTTTAGCATAAACATATCCTATGCAATATTTGGGGCATACTTTTTCATTACTTATCTGAAATTCAAAAGTAACTGAGTGTCCTATATTTTTATTTGCTAAATCTGTATAATCCTACAAGGAGGGCAACTCAACATTCTCGTGCCCCATTCCGATAACTGGAAAGAAAAAGTTAAGAAGGCTGGAGTGAGAGCCCTGGTGAGGCTACAAAGAGTTTCTGAGCTAAAAGAAGGGAAGCACATCAGAGATGACATGTGTAAACCTCCCAGGAATTGGATGAGGATGCAGGGGTGTCTCCATGGATTGCCAGGGTGGAGGAGACATGCCTAAGAATTAGAAGCAAAATGACTATTCTAGAGCAAGAATGTGAGCTCTAGACATATCTAGGTCCAGAAGAGGATGTCCACTTCTCATCAATGCTGCTACTACATTTGGAGCCTCAATATTATAAAGCAAACCTAGTGAGCAGCAGTGTTTTAAAAATTAACACTTTGCATTTATTAGTTCATTGTGAGGCTCTCGAAAGTTCATAGCCATCATATATATGAGTGTCTGGTCTTTATAAGCACCAGCTAGAGAAATAAGATCTTCCCATCCCATTCCCCAACCCTCTTTCTCCAGTGTGGCAATTTTTCTGGAGAATTTGTCAACTTCCTCCAGTGAGATGTGTTGAATCTCACTCTATTTGGTCTGCATTATGAAAACAATAGTGTTATTTTTCACTTTTCAAATACTAAATGACATTTTATTGAATGTAATTTCCAGCCTTCATATTGACCTTGCACACCTTCAATGTTGACATATTCCCCAAGACTCTCCATGTTGAGAATCACTGATTTTAAGACTACCCTGTTTTCTTGATTCTTGCTACATAGCAGAGTGATGATGATGAAAATGAAGATGATGACAAGGGCCATGATGACAACAGAGATGCCCCTGATGGAAGACATGCTGGATTCAGCTTATTTTCTATATATCATCAATCCAGGTGACAACTCTGCACGCTGGACATTGTTGGCCCCATTTTACAGAGAACAGTGAGACTCAGAGAGGCCCAGTGGCTTGTTCAAGATTTCAGAGAGTAAGTGATGGAGTGGGATTTAAATCCAGATTTGTCTAATTCCAAAGCCTGTGACTTTTCCATACCGCCCCACTGTTGGCCACTACAGCTCCCTAATTCACAGGAAATTCCTGCATCCTTTGGTTGGCTCTAATTATAGTCTTTCTAAAGAGGAATGTGCTGGTCTCTCTTCCTGGCATTGACTGCACCTCACTGGGAATGTTGGGCATCTTTAAAATTTCATTTATTAATAAACACTTATATAATGCCTGCCATGTGCCAGGCACTGGTCTGAGCCGTTTACAAATATTAACTCATTTAATCTTTATAGCAAGCCCATGAGGTTAAGCACCATTTTTTAAGCACCATTATTATTATTATTACTCTTCTTTTACAGATAAAGAAACTAAAGCACAGCGAAGCTAAGTGACTGGCTCAAGGTCACACAGCCTATAAGTTTTATAGAGCCAGGTTTTTCATCTATTATTAGGCAGTGCAACACCCCTTCCTTTGGAGATTTGGATTACTCATCCTAATCTTTCCCTTAAATATTTCCCACGAGTACTGAGAGGATGATGGAGTCAAGGGCTTGGAGTTCCCAAAAAGAAAGTTTCGGAGACGCTCAAGTCTTTACAAATATCCATCATAAGGGGACAGTCGGCATGGTCCAGCTGTAGCTCCCAGCAATTATTAGTTGTGTTTCAAAAAGCAGGCCCGTCTTTATTTCCAATGTTTGCTCAGTGCTAATGGCCTCTAGGTAGATTCCTTCTTTTGAGTTTGAAAACCCAATATCTAGTCTTGGTGGTATTAGCCCTCCTCTCCAGAGCTTCCTTTTCACCTCAGGCCCTCTGATCTCAGCCAAGCCACACAGGCCAGACTGGTGCAAGTAGAGGGGGAGAGCCAAAATGGGGCACTGTCTCCTCTGAGTAAGCAATCTGGCTGTCCTAACCTGGAAAGTCACATAACACCAGGTACAAAATCTCTCCCTCTTGGAGTCACTTGGTTTTGACAAGATGCTGGACATCCCAACTTTTTCAGAGTTTCTTATGTGCTAACTAGCAATAACCTGAAACTCTTCAGGGCTATTAGTCATTCACACATTTGTCACTGGCTTTTTCCCAACAGGACTTAACAGGGACTTGACGTGGCCAAAAGCAGAGTGGGTAAGGAGTATAGAAAGTTAGGAAGAGACACCCAGTGAAAAGACTCCTTCTGCTATTCCCTTGCACATGCCCTAAAATTGACATAACAATAACCAGCAGTTACCAGGGCTCTACATTTACTTCTCAGTAAACCTTTGATAATTTGCTTAACTACATTAACTCTCAGATTCCATATCTGTGAAGTAAGGTTAATACTAACACTTATCTCACAGGGTTGTGACTGAGGATAAAATGCCATTTGTACATAAAAGAATCATATATGTAGTTCAAGATTGGGCCCCTAATAAGAACTCAAGATGTGTTAACTGTTATGATTACATCATAGACACCCGCTTAAATGCAGCTTGCTATTTTACATGAACCTAACTATAACCTATGGAGTCAATGTTTATTTCCCATTTTACTGACAAAAGTGTTGAAAAATATTTAGGGAAGCTAAATTACTTGCCCAAGCCACGAGCTAATAGAGGTACAGAGTGAGGCCCAAAGTCTTGGTGCCTGTCTTCCAGCATCACACGTATTACATGGCCTAGAGACAGTGTTAGCAGTCTCCTCCTACTTCCGCTTCAGCCAACACAAACACTCACTGCTAGCTACTTCCACTCATTCCTGAGCTCTAGGAAAGCCATCCTTACAGCGTGGTAATTGGCTTTCACACCACCCAGGGTACCACCCTAACACTGGGGAGTGGAGAGTAGCCGGCAGTTCACAGAGTCAGTCATGGGGGTGTTTGCCAGCCATTTCTTTGTTGGCAGAGACAAAGGCTCTGAAACTTAGTTGAAAAATCCAATGGGTGGTGGCTGAGTCCCAGCTGAAAGTGTTAAAGTCCCTATTATGATCCTCATCATCATATTCCTACTGGTGGCACCAGCCTGCTAAAAATAAGGAAGTTATTTCCCAAGATTAATAAAAAAGAAAGGAAGAGGGTGGGAGGTGGGGGTTTAGCGTCGGGCTGGGGAAGGGGAAACAGAAGGCAACAGACATTAAAATAGCAGCAAATGAACACCATGTAATTTCAAACAGTCGATAATGTCATGCTGCAAGGTTGGTAATTCTGCTGAGATAATTGCCCTTCCCCAGATTACTGTCTTTACCAGAGAAAGAAGTGACGGCTGTGTGTGAGAAATCACGCTGCCTCTCACTTCGTGAGCGGTGGCAGTGATTAAGGAGGGATGAGACTTCAAGTTCACAAATATTTCACCCATGCATGAGGACTTTCAGGAGTGGAGATATAGCTCTTAGAGTAGAAAACACGATCAACTCTTTTTCCACAGACAGGGAGACTGAGATACTCATGGGATGACTCAACGTTTAGAGTCACCCTTCATCTTCCAGCAAGTCTGGGTCTGAAGAATTATGATTTGATATGACTGGCCACTATGCCATTTGTACATAAAAGAATCATATATGTAGTTCCCTGCTGCAGAGAGACAATCAGCTGGAGAAACCACTGAACCTGGGTTAGAAGCTGGAATCTTGGGTTGCTCAGTCTCTGCTTCTTTTCTGGGACAAACCCCCAGGAGTTTGTTATCAGTATAGTGAGAGGACTTGTCTAGCTAGCTAAGAGGTTAGGTTCCGCTCAGCACTTCACAGTCCAAGCTCCATCCTCCAAGTCTCAGTGGGAGGGGCGGAGACAGAGTGACAGGCTGTATAATGGTCCTACAAAGATGCCCAGGTCCTCAACCCTGGAACCTATGAACATGTTACCTTATATGGCAGAGAGGACTTTGCAAATATGATTAGATCAAGGGTCGCAAAGTAGGAAACCAGCATAATCACTAGGTCCTTAAAAGATGGAAGAAAGGGAAGG
>RCUC01066497.1:0-23893 GCA_003697995.1 Taxidea taxus jeffersonii
ATATAGTTGAGATTCTAAAGATGAAATCATCCTGGCTTATCCAGTGAGCTCTAAATCCAGTAACAAGTATTTTCGTAAGAGACCGAGGAGGGAAAAGACACAGATAGAGACCAGGAGACTGTGTTAAGATGGAGACTATGTTAAGACCATGTCAGGATCTCTATTGGAGTCACACAACTACAAACCAAGGTATGCCTGAGCCAGCAGAACCTGGAAGAGGCAGGAAGGGATTCTTCCCTAGAGCCTTTGGAGGGAGCACTGACCTGCCGGCAGCCAGCTTTCAGACATTTGACCTCCACGCTGTGAGAATTAATTTCTGTTGTTTTAAGTCACCAGGTTTGTGTTAATTTGTTATGGCAGCCATTGGAAACTAATACATTCATAAAACATTCAGTACCTACAAGCTACCTGTTAATGTCAACATTTATAAATGATCAGACATGGTTTTTGTGAGGTCACTGAATCACTGGACCACACTCGTTGGCTGGAATGATTATATGAAAAATGTCACCCAGCTGAAGCTTTCAAAAATACCCTTAAGTGTTTTGCATCTATAGGATGGCTGATAATCTGTAAAGGGCATAGAGTATTTTCATATATATGTTCCCATGTGCGGCCGTGGAGTGGGGGTGAAATGATTCTGGGGAAGGATGGTTACAGGTGCGTTCTGAGTAGGACCTGCCTTGCTCTATCCTGCAGAGAGAAGAGAGGACTGGGAGTCCCGGCTGATCCATCCCTTTTATAAGAAAATTTAATTACCGGCCCCAGGAAGCATTTTCTTTGAATTTTATGTAACAACTGCATTCTCAGCAGATAGAGGGAGGCAGACCTTGGGGCAAGCGAATGGGAAAAATAATCTATAAAGTGTGTTCACAAAATATGACTGTTATTCCACCCTGGAACTTAATAGAAATCCTTTGACTGTTGTTCTGCAGTCAACAAGACTCATCTAATTGGTGACCATGGTAACAAAATCAGGTCATACAGAGGTTCATGCTGAGATCAAGCATATGTAGATCTCCTAGTTCAAATATACATAAAGATAAGAACCTGTTGGTAAGAGTCCGAAATGTTAGGTTGAAGATGGGCTCTCCTCCACCAGGCTTATAACACTGAGAAAATGATCATTTGTTTGCAATAACCATACGTTGTGCAGAGAAGGAAGAAATTTTTCAAATTCACTGGGGGGGAAAGATAATTCCAAAATGTGAGACCAGAATGAGTGCATAGATGTTGCTTCATAGATCTGTGTAATTTACTCCCTGGGGTTTGTAGTGTGTCTGACTTATATTTTAGACATAATTAAGTAATCAGCAGTGTACATTGTAAAATGAATGTTTAGGCTGCTTGAGGTTAAATTTTCACAGCCATAGCAGCTGCGTGGTATTAGCGACCACCCCTCCCCATGGCCAGATCCTCTCCCCAGCATACAGTCAATCATTTAAAATCTGTGAATGGGACTAAAATTATTTCCACATTCACCATTTTTCAGCAGATCTAAAGAGCAGCCACATGGTAACCACTGGAGACTGGGATTACTGACTTCATGCCAGCGAGCGTTCTCTGTTCTGGCTCAGTAGCTGGAGCGACAATAATATCAATTATAGAATGAATAATACTTTTATTTATGTAGGATCTCATTTGATCCTCAAAAAGCCCTGCAAGCTAGTGGGTTTTCCTCATGATACAGATGAGAGAAGTTTCAGGTTTTTAAATGCCGAATTAAGGTGCAAATGTTGGAAACATCCTTACCTTGAGATAAGGGGGTGGAAGATCCAACCTAGGAGTCTCTCCCTGATAGTGGTGATGATCATTGTTGTGGTCCTTACCGGGTCCCAACCCTCTGCTGTTTTGCCAAGCTCACTGGCATGTGCACCCTTAGACATGGTGGCATTTCTTCTTTCTCTGTCCTAATGGCTCTTGCTCTGTGATTCTTGGAGAGACCTATGGCAAAGAGAGAGATAGAAGAGCTCCTTGTCTCTTTCCTTTCTCCCTTTCTCCCACTTGTCTTTCCTTTTTTTTGTTTCTTCCTTCTTTTTAATCAAAGGTGACCCATACTCACTTTTCTTTTCTACTAAATCCAAGGGAAGATAAAGCAAGAGGGAAGAAGGCAGAGGGGGGAGGCGAGGGATGATTTAGAATGGTTGTCTAGTTGCTCCAGGGACACACAAACCTAGAATTAACTTAAGCCATGGGTTTACTGGGGGTATTTTCAAGGAGATGGGTGAGTATGCCCTCTCTTAAAAAACAAAATATAGTTTCTTTATTGTCAAAGAAATAGTTACTGATTATAAAATGTACTGATTATTAAAAAAAATTCAAGCAAGACAGATAACAAGGCAAAATAAAATCCATCTCCATCCCTACTCCTTCAAGGTAATCATTATTAACAATGTGATGTATATACTTTTGGGTTCATTTCTTGCTTAGTGAATTGTGTATAGTATATTCGTTATATAATATGAATATGCATTTTGAGAAGTAAATTATCTTTATATATTCTTCAATTTACTGTTTTCATTTAATACCTTATCTTCCCATATTAGCACATGTAAATCTACCACCTCCTTTACAACGGTATTCATTGCTGTACCAAGATTATGTGCCAAGATTAATTATATATATTTATGTGTGTGTGTGTGTATATACATATACACACACACATATATATGCATAAATATATATATAATATCTTTGTAGGTTTGTGCAAGCATTTGTAGGATCAATTCTTAGATCTGCAATTGCTAGGATAAAAAAAAGGAACACACTAAACATTTTTTAGAGGTACTCTTGATCTGGCTCCCACATCCCAGCCCTCCCTGCATCATGATCTCCTTTGCTGTCAGTAATTCCTTTTCTCTGGCCTCTCTTAGACCATGAATTTGCCATGCTTCCTTCCACCATGGAGACTGCACATTCCATTCTTTTCATTTAAAACACTCCTCCTTTCTTTGCCTTTTTAGCTCCTTTGCTTGGCAGACCAATTGTCACTTCCTCTGAAAAGTCCCCTAATCTCCCCAAATAGATTACACTTCCACTAAACACTCTCAAAGCACCATGTGCTTCCCCTTTATTACACTTCCCACGGTTGTAACTTTACACATTTCTGCAGTTAATTGGTAGATTGATTGGTAGATTGATGCCAATCTCTAGTTGGTAGATTGATTTGGTAGATTGATGCCTATCTCTTTTAGTAGATCGTAAGTTCCAGGAAAGCAAAAGCTGTGCTTGGTGTCACTCACCGATATGGTTCTAATGCCTCCTTCCAGTGCCTGGTCCCATAGTCAAATCTTTCTGTACATGACTTGAATGACTTGAATGAGTGAGTGGATGAATGAATGCTTTGCTTTAATTACGTCCCTAACACAAGTGTCTTTTCCAGAGATCTTCGACAGGACTAATGGGTAATTGATACCCAAAGCTATTTCCTTCATCACTTCGGTAACCCAGAGCTACTGTAGTTTCTCTGTTGTTCATGCTTCTCAGTCATGAGGCTGTTGAGAGCACCCAGGGGAGAAGCCTGTGGGACCCTGGGGGAGAGGGCATGGATGACCCATGGAGTCAAGCTTGGAGGGGGATGGGGATGGTCTCTAGCCAATGTCCTCATACTCCAGGTGAAGCTCCTGAGGCATGGAAAGAGTGATAGAATGAAGATTCAAGGTTCTCCATTTGGGGCCAATGCTCTCGCAGTTCTTTCCCCCAGATGTCAAGAGGACATCAGAGCGGGTGTGAGGATAAACCACAAGCAGAGCTTTGCCCAGCGGCGTGCCCTGAGCTTGTGCTTGGTTTCTGTCCAGCACTCTCTACTTTCTCCAACAGAGTGTGGCGCCCTTAGTACAGCGCTATCCACTCTTCCAGGGTGTAACCCTCGCCCACAGCTTGGGCGCCCGACGTCTGGGTTCCGGGCCCATGTGGCCACAAGGGTCATGAGGTGATAGAAAGTCAGTAGGTCTGGAAAGAAGGCTTTGTCACTTACTGGCTTTGGGTCCCTGGGCAAGCGTCAGTCTCCCTGTCCTATAAAGTAGGATAGGCATCCTCACTCAGTGCCATTGGAGCTCTCACAAAATGAACAAGCCCACAATTCGATGTGACTGGTAAGTTGTAAAACACTGCAATTTGGGAGGGATGAGCAGGAATGGTCTGATCAAGTACTTCTCTTAGGTACTTTCCTCTTCTGCACTGTGTGGTGGTAGTTGCCAGGCAAAGCGAATTAAAGAGACAGAGCTCCAGACCTCCAGGAGCTTCACGAATGCAGACTTCCAAAATATCCCGTAGATGTTGAGCTTCTTAGATTTTGGGACCAAGTCTTATTCATCTTTACAGCACCCTCCTCCTCCGTCCTTGCCCAAGGAGTCTCTTTTTGGTAAGTAGGGTGTCAGTTAAACCAGCCGAGGAGGTAGGTAGGTACCAGAAAACCTCACTGAGTCTTTCAGAGGGGACTACTGGTCTAAATTAAAGAAATATTTTTAATTCTAAAGTACAGTTTTAAATAAATGGTATTTTATTATTTTAAGGAACGATTAGTGACTCAAACTGGTCTCTGGAGGAGAGTTTTGGCTTTTAAATGATGCCTTGCTTCAGTTTCATAAATCACCTTTACACCCATCCTAGCACTGTCTTAACTGTCCTAGGAAGTGGGTTATAATCTTCATAGGTGAGAAATGGAGGCTCAGGGAACAGAGGTGACTTAGGTCAGGTTCTCACAGTTAGTGTTTGAATCAGGATTTTGGACTGCGGTGTCCAGACTCCTCCTAAGCTTTCCTTCTTTCTAGTAGATTTCATTCTTGGACACACCCACCCTCTTCTTCCTCATCCCCATCTCTCCCCAGCCCCCATCATGCTTGCCTGGCAAAATCCCAGCCCAAGTTAATTCAACTGTCCTCTCCTTCCCGGCCTTCACCTAGACAGCCGAACCTCGCCAGAGGGAGACACGGATCATACTGACTGCCTTACTTTAAGTTCACGACTGACCAAGCTCCGGTGGGCTCTCGGTGTTCCCACAGTCCTGCAGTGCTCTCCTTCCCTCCTCCCTGCCCTTTCCGGTCTCCTTGTTGACGAGGTCACTCATGCCCTTATCTTTCTACCTTCCAACATCCTCTCCAGACCCTGTGGTCATGACCTTAATTCATATGTCACTGAGAAAATAATGCAGACAGTAGAGTATAAGCACTTGGGTTAGACACCTTTCAGTTCCTCAGCTTTTGCCCCAGGTAATCTGGACTCTCCTCTCTTGGTGGCTTTAGGCTATCACTCCTAGAGACCTCTTTCTTTCTCCTGCAATTTCCCCTCTTAACTGGACTCCTTTTGCCAACAAACATGCCATAATATCTGCCACTTCAAAGGAAAAAAAGAAACCCAACACACTAAGAATTTCCCTGGACCACACATCTCCTTCCATGGTGACCCCACCCCTGTCCTCTCCATTACCAACACCATTCCCTAAAGAAGTCACTCCTACTCCATGTGCAGTGGAATATTAGCCAGCCATAAAAGAGAATGAAATTTTGCCATTTGCGACGTGGACGGACCTGGAGGGAGTTATGTTAGATGAAATACATCAGACCGAGAAAGGCTAATACAGTTTGACTTCACTGATATGGGGAACCTAAAAAGGAAAATTAACAGACGTGAAAGTAGAATCAGACCCATAAATATAGAGAACGAGCTGGGGGTTGCCAGAGGGGAGGGTTTTGGGGGTTGGGAAAAAATGGGTGAAGGGGAGCGGGAGGTACAGGTTTTCAGTTACGGAACGAGTAAGTCGTGGGACTAAAACGCACAGCGTGGGGAATACAGGCGATGGCATTGTAACCGCGCTGCGTGGAGACAGATGGCAGCTGCGTCTGCAGTAAGCGTAGTTGTCCAAATGCTACTGTGCACCTGAGACTAATGTAACACTGTGTCAGCTAGACGCCCACCATACTCACGGTTTCCTTTGCATGCGCTCTTGTTTAACGTGCTCTTGTGTAACGTCCATCCCCAGCCCCATCTCACCCCACTGCCAGCCCTGTGTTTAGCACAGCGGATCAATTGCCTCCTTTGCCATGAAACCTTCGCTCTACTTGGAGCCTGAGACATTTTCTCTCTTTCTCCGCCTGCCATCCAGGCTGCTCCTTTTTTGATTTCCTTGATGAGTTTCCCTTCACCTCCGACCTCTAAGCGTGGGAGAGTCCCAGGGCTCAGTCTTTGATCTTTTCTCTTTATCTAGTCTCTAATAATTTCACCAAGGTCTCCTGGCTTCAAATGCAAGCTTATATCCCCAGCTGGTACCTCTCTCTGAGCTCCGGACTTCCGCAGAGCACTGCCTGTTTGACATTTCCAGCTGGATGACTAGTGGACTCCTAATTTCCTCCCTGTACCTGCTTTACTTTTAGTAAATGACAACTCCATTCTTCTAGTTGCTAAACCTTGCACCTTGGGCTCATCTCTAACTCCTCCTCTCTTTCTCTCACATCCCCACAGCGGCCTTCCAGCAAATACTACCTCTCTACCTGCAAACTATGTCCAGAATCCAAGCACCTCTCTCCAGCCCTGTTGCCACTTTGGTCCAAGCCACTACCTCTTGGCTGGCTTATCCCAGTACACTTCTAACTGGTCTCTCTGTTTTTACTTTGCCCCCATAGAATCAGAGTGACCTTTTTATAGTCCAAGTTGCAATAATAAATCATTTTTATCCTGGTAAATATTTACCAGGTGCCAGACATTTTATATATATTAATCTGTTTAATCCTCATAATCTTACAAGGTAGGACTTATTATTATATATGTTTTGTAGATGAAGAAACTAAGGCAGAAAATGGCTAAGTAACCTGCCCAAGGCCACCGAGAAAGCAACGTAATGAGCAATTTTGGAGGGTGGTTATTGTGAGAGGCTCAATGGGCATGGTTAACTCCACCTCCCCAGAGAGATTGGCTCTCCTTGCCCAGGGCAGATCAGTTTCATAGTAATAGCCATGCAGTTGAGTCTTTATTGAGTGTGTGTGTGCTAGGTAGTACATGAAGTGCTTACACACATCATCTCCCTCATCATCTTAGGATAGCCCTGCATGTTGGTGACATCAACCCCATTTTACAGATGAGAAGAGTGGGGCTGCCTCACAGGAAGTAGTAGAGATGGGATTTATACTTCTGTCCTTGAACCGTCTAAGCCCAGACTTGCCCACTGGACCAGTGGATACAATGAGTGTATCTACTCTCAGGAGGGAAGTTAGTGGGTCTGCTGAGTCAGACCAGTACCATCGGGCTGGGGCTGGAGCTGGCTGTTCCTTTTAGGGAAGGAAGTGGTAGACCAGGCAGATGGGAGCTGTGGGAACTTCAAAAACAGAAGTGGGAACTGGAGCTGATGAGCCTGGGGCAGGATGGGGACTCTGCTCCCCGGGTGAGGAGGAGGAGCAGGGAGGGACACACGGACAGGTCTGTTTTCTCCCAGGCCTGGAATGTGCCTGGGCTCTGCTGGCACAGAGGCGGCTGGAGAGTTGCAGACCTGGAGAGAGCTGTGCTGGGTGTTTCCGGGGGCTGTCAGCCTGCTGCGAGCAGAGAAGCCCACTCTCCCTAGGCTTTCCTCAAACTCACCCTGACGTAATAAGGACCACAGTTCAGCCTTTTCTTACCTCCTTCTTGTTTTCATCTTATGCTCTTTGGGGACTATAATTCTGTGGGGGGTCAGCATCTAGCTGCAACTTTTTTTTTTAAGAAGCACATACTATTTTTTTTAAAGACTTTATTTTTATTTGAGAGAGAGGGAGGGAGAGAGAGAATGCGTGGGGGCATGAGTAGGGGAAGGGGCAAAGGGAGAAGCAGACTCCCCGCTGAGTAAGGGGCTCCAGACATGGGACTGGATCCTAGGACCCTGGGATTATGACCTGAGCCCAAACACCCCTTAACCGATTGAGCCACCCAAGCACACCCAGCCCCAACTTTGGACTTGTCTCAGGGACTTGACACAAGCCATTTCTGCTGCCTGGAATGTTTGTCTCAATCCCACACACATTCCCTTGCTCCTTTTGCCACACTTAACACCCAAGCCTCTCTCCATTCTCAGCCTCAAGACCAGTCCTCAGAGAAGCCCTTGCTGATCCAAATGGCTAGTCCAGGGTCCCGGGATTCAGTCCCAAGGAAACATAAGTGATTTCTGTACTTACTACTTACCCCTGTTTGAAATTACCTTTTCTGTGCTTATATTTGACTAATCTCTCTCCCCCCAGCTAAACTTTGAAACTAATGATCATAAAGATCACGGTAAGAAAACGATGACAATAATGACAGCCAACATTCATTGAGCCTATGTTCCAGGTATACCGCTAAGGTTATCACGGGGGACCAGATTTAATTCTTACAACACCACTTTAAATTATGCATTACTTTTTATTCCCATTTTACAGATGGAAAAACTGAACTGATATGACATGTTCAGATTCACCCAGCTTCTTCTTCTTTTTTTTTTTAATTTTACTTATTTATTTGACACACAGAGAGAGATCACAAGTAGGCAGAGAGGCAGGCAGAGAGAGAGGGGGAAACAGGTTCCCTGCTGAGCAGAGAGCCTGATGTGGGACTCCATCCCAGGACCCTGAGATCATGTCCTGAGCTGAAGGCAGAGGCTTAACCCACTGAGCCACCCAGGGTCCCCTTCACCTGGCTTCTCAGTGGAGTTCCTAGGCTGTGAATGCAGGTCTCGCTCCCTTTTTTTTAAATTGAACTACGGTTGATAGAGGATATTGTATTGGTTTCAGGTCTGCAACATAATGATCTGACAGTTATATACATTATGAAGTGCTTATCCCAGTAAGTGTAGTTACCATCTGTCACCACACCAAGTAACTACAATGTCACTGACTGTATTCCCTATGCTCTATTTGATATCCCTGTGACTTATTTATTTTATAACTGGAAATTTGTACCTCTTAATCTCCTTTACCTGTTTTGCCCATTCCCCACACGCCCACCCATCTTCCCCTCCTCTGGCAACCAGTTTGTTCTCTGTATTTTTCAATCTGTTTCTGTTTTGTTGTATTTTGTTTTGTTCTTGAGATTCTACTTGGGAGCAAAATCATATGGTATTTGTCTTTCTCTGTCTGACTTCTTTTACTTCACATAATACCCTTGAGGTCCATCCATGTTGTTGCAAATGGCAAGGACTTCATTCTTTTTTATGGCTGAGTAATATACCATTGTGGATATACACACTGCGTCTTCTTTATCCATTCATCCGCAGATGGACACTTGGGCTACTTCCATTCTTTGGCCATTGCAAATAATGCTGCAGTACGCATAGGGGTGCCTATATCCTTTTGGATTAGTGACTTCATTTTCTTCAGATAAATACCTATGAATGAACTTCCTGGATCACATGGTGTTTCTCTTTCTGATTTTTTGAGGACCCTCCATTCTCTTTTCCACAGTGGCTGCTCCAGTTTACATTCCCGCCCATCGTGCAGGGGGTTCCCTTTGTCTGCGCCCTTTACTCATTATTTCTCATCTGTGGATACTAGCCTGCATGCAGGCTACTTGACTCCGGGGCTTGCTCTAAGCTCTAGGAGGGTAGGGACTGTGTTTTAGCTCACGACTGAGCCCTGGAAAGAGACTCACAGGGGGAATATACTAGGTTGGTAATTGAATTTCTGGTGGGTCAGTTCTCCTCTGGGTCTCCTGGGGACATGGAAGTTACATTTTGCTTGGGACAGGGGAATCCACCCAGTTCACCTTGTTCAAGCACCCTTTGTCCTTCTTGGAGCTTTAAGGGCCTACACTCCATTGAAAGTCCTGAGGCATCCTAGAACAGCTCCTATAGGAATTTTCTTTCATTTCTAAGATTTACTCCTCCATTTTCATGCTTTGGCCCATCCTATCTCTCCTTTTTTTACCTAATGCCTCTGCCTTGGAGAGCAGGTGGCATTTTGCCCGTGTGTTTTCTTCCAACATTTCGTAGTTCTTCCTTCTCTGCTCTACTTGTCTCATCCAGAACTTAGGGCAGTTCCTTGAAGAAATCCTTTGGGGATCTCTGGCAGATCTGAATAGTTTCTCAGCTGCAGACTCAAGATCCTGTTCCTACCCATGATGTTCCAGCCTCTAGGTCCATCTCCGAGTATGTCACTCAACCTTAAAATCCAGTGGCCACCATTAAAGTAGAGCCATGAAACCAAAGGCAACTACTATTCACTCAAACTCCTCGTGGCCTCCTACAATTTCTGATGCAAATAATAAGGTAGGGTCAGTACCACTTTCTGTGATGGACCCACGCTGGACTACATATGGGTCCTGCTCTCAAGGGCCTTATGGCAGGTGGTCGGCACATTACTACCAAAAGTGGAGAACAGAGACAAACTAAAGCCATATTGCCCCAGCGCTGTTTGCTCACATCTTGGTTGGTTCTTTGGTCCAGTCCAGCT
This sequence comes from Taxidea taxus jeffersonii, assembly GCA_003697995.1. Taxonomy (NCBI): domain Eukaryota; kingdom Metazoa; phylum Chordata; class Mammalia; order Carnivora; family Mustelidae; genus Taxidea; species Taxidea taxus. The sequence goes on from RCUC01066497.1 coordinate 10,386, forward strand.
TGTCTAAGGGCTGTTTGAGCTCTTTCTGTCTCTTGCGCTGTGAGCTAGAAGGGCAGGACTCATGCCCGTGTCGCCCTCACTCTACTCAATACCGGCTGTGGGGCTCATTGTGGGCAGCACAGAAGAGGGAACGAGAGAATTTTAAGGTCATGGTGTAGAAATGACTAGTGTATAAGGGCCTTTAGATGATGAGATTTCACGATGCATTTTCCTTCCTGATCTTTATTTGTCTGAGCAGGCGTTGTGGAGGAGTTGGAATGAAAGAGTGGGAGATACTGATGAGCTGAGGTGGGGATAGAGTCCAGAGCAGGTGCTGTTATTGGAATGGAGCATTGACATGGGAGCATGGAGATGGAAGGGACCCTGGGGAAGAGAACCCCAGTTTCCTCCTCTCCTCTCTGCATTCCTCTCCTTTCCCTTTTCTCTCCCACTAAGTTTATCTTGGAATCTCTTCTGCTACTCAGCCCCAGCAACTTATTCCTAGATGGACATCTGTGATACCATTTGGCTCCTGAAACACCTTTCCTCTTTGGAATAAAGAATGAAGGAAGACAGAGAATGGCGGGATAGAAAAGGGCATCATAATTTGATGGGTACCTACCATGTGTTAGTCACCCCAGTGGGTGCTTTCCTTATGTTGTCCTATATTTCATTCTTGTATCAATCCAAGATTGTAGGTGTGGTTATGCCCACTGCAGAGATGAGAAGCCTGAGGTCCAGTCAAGGGCAGTGACTTGCTGAAGATCACTTGGTCAGTTAGTGGAGCTGAGCTACAGAACTGGGCTTGTCTGCTCTGGAGCTGGGTTCTTGTTCTAGCTAGAACACAGCAATTCTCCAGGACCAGAGTGGGGACAAGGAACGGAGATCTCCAAGGGGATGAGATGTTTTTTTTCAGGGTTCAAAGTGTTTTAGGTTAAACTCATCCTGGCCTTCTCTTCACCTCTCTTCTCTGGCTTAGAGCTAAGTCTATGCCTCTGCTATCGTCTCCGGCTGGGTATTTTTCTCCTCCGTGAGCACAAACCAGCATTAGAGGACCGTTTCCAGGGCCAGACACACGTGGGATTCCGACTTCTCTAGGTCCTGCCTGGCTCCACAAGGAAACCCAAAGAGCCTGGTGCTCTGAGAACGTCCTTTCCCTCTCTCCTGTCCCTAGCTCAAGTATGCTTTTCTTGGCACTGGCGAGTCAACAGGTGTGAACAGTGTACAGAGACCTAGCGTGCCAGGGCTGGCACGACTTATGGCCTTCACTCACAAGAGATGGCAATTGCCACCTTCTGCAGGCTGCCCATCAAAACACATTGTTGCCTGGCACCTCCATAGGCTCCAAGCACCTTGCGAGTGGGCACCGTGCCATCCCAGCAGATGGGCAGAAGGGGTGGGGATCAGCCAAAGCAGGCCCACCCTGGAGGTGCAGAGTGGAGGTGGTGAGGGTTTGATTTCCAACTGAGGATGTGTCAGAATGACCCTCTCTATCTTAGATTTATAGGACAGGAGATTTATAGGACAGGGATGAGGTCTATGGTTTTGCCTCCACTGAATTGTCTGGAGTTTGTTTTGGGGGAAAAAAAGTGACTTGGAAGCCATCTGAATATTGTGGCTTTGACTTTAAAGCCCTTCCGTGAAATGTGGGAAAACATTAAAGGTGGGAGATGAAGAAAGATGAGAGAATTCTAAAGAGATTTTTGCCTACTATGACCCTTTGCCAGTCTCTTCACCACACCCCAGCTCTCCCGACAGCACTGGCTGACAGAATGCCCATGGCCACCAGGCCAAGAGCAGAGTTGGGGTCAGGGCTGGGAGAGCCCTTGCCATGAGGGATTGGTAGCACAGGCTAGGGGTTCCTAGGAGGTAGGGGTGGGCTCCTTGCTGTCTCTCAAAGGGGATGCATGGTGCTCCCATTGCCCAAGGAACTGTGTCATGGTTTTGGATCTCAAGGGGTTGATTGTCAGAAGGTTTAAACATCTCAAAGGAGTCACCCAAGAGTCTGGGAGGAAGGACATCAAGGTGGGAGGGGGGCAGCCAAGCAAAGCGTCTAAGTAGAGAGAGGATGTCTCAGGAACAGCGTGTAGGCTGTTTGTGGAGGGAATGGAAGCAGCAGCCTTCAAGCCTGAAAGTGAGTGGGCCTGCATTCTCTGCCCTGAATGCCAGGCTGAGAGCCACTGGGGCTTCACCTGAGAGACGGGGCGCCATGAAGGTTTTGAGTGGAGAAGTGCTTTGATTGGTGCTTTGCCTGAGAAACCTAGAAAATGCGGTCATGTGCAGGAAGAGCCAGAACCAGGAAATCAGAGCCCCAGGGCAGCCATGGAGATCCCAGTCCAAACGAGGGCAGTGGTAATGGGATAGGAAGGAAAGGAGGTAGGAAGGCCTTCGTAGGAACGGTGATGGGATAAAAACTCAGAGGGAGAGGAAAGAGCCAAAGAAGACTTTACAGTAACAGTGCGGCCATGAATGCAGAAAAGGAAGTCAACAGGGGGCTCTGGATGGACAGGAAGGGCATTCAGCTGGGTTATTTTAATCCACATGGGACACATTATTTTGCACTATGCTGGATTTTCTTGGCTTACTGAGAATTAATTTTGTGTAACAGTTTATTATCCTCACAGGTAAGTTGAGGCTCCCAGTGAGTGAGAACCGAAAGCCTCTCTTCCAGGTCTGAGCTTCAGCCTCCCCCTCCTTGTATCTTGGCCCAAAGTAGGTTCTTCACTTTTATGCAAGTATCTGAGTAGCCAGGCTTCAAAGCTAGCCTCTTGTCTCCCTGAAACGTTCTCCACTTCCCCGCATTGCTATCATCTTTTGGTTATCATGTTAAATAATTTACAGCCTCTACCAGGCTGAAATTACACGCAGGGCTGCTCTGACTGTGGCCTACCCACCAATTAGCCACACACCGTTTTATCACTGCAGCGACACTGTGAAGGGAAAAAAACAGTTGTCGTCGTCCCAGGGGAAGCCGAGGAATAGCGAGGTCTCAGAGCTGTGTGTGTGGCGGGGTCGGTCAGTCAAGGCTGGTATCTGGGATGACACTGACGTTCTCATACAGACAGACACCTTTCTCTCCCCCGTGCCCTCCTCACCTGTTTGTCACATCTGTTCATTAGGAATCACAGAATCTGTGAGATAACCTCTTCCTAGGATAGCAGATAGGTTTCATTTCTTGTGTTAGCTCTGAAAGACGAGAGGTGGCTGCCTGGAGGATTGCCCTGGGAGAGATTTTAAGGCTCTAACTGGACCCAATAGGAGAGTGCTGTGATCAATTAGTGATGTCTGTCACGGGTAGAGAATGAGAAAGGGCGGCACATTTGACATCTCTCATCCGGTTCAAACCTGAAACACTGTGACTTATTAAAGATGATAAAAGCTAACATGAATGTTTAGCATGTGCTAGGGAATTGTCCAAATACTTCTTATAGAGAAACTCATTTAATCCTCACAACATCTCCTAGGGGTTCACCCTCCTTTTACAGAGGAAGGAATAAGAGACACTCTTCTCCTATGATTGCCTGAATGCTCCGCAAGAAGAGGAGACGGTGTTCAAATCCAAATAGTCTGACTTAAGCTGCATCCTTCAGCCCCTGCTCTTTGGCTCGGTGCCATCACACAGCTCCTTAGTGGTAGGGCCCAGAGCCCATGTCTCTTGATTCTCATCCCTGAGTTCTTTTCTCGCATGGGGACAAACCAATATGCTCCCCAGTGTTTGCTGCTCTATGCCTCAGAATTGGAAGGGAAACAAAGAATAGTGTTAAGAGAGGAGCAACACTTTATTGAGGGTTAGGGCATGCCAGGCACTGGGCAAGGATTTGAGAAGTCACAAATAAATAAGTCATACCCAGTTAATGTCCTCAAGAAGCTCACACCTCAAAACAGAACCAGCCCATTTGAAATCTTACTTCATGAAGTCTTTGCCTACAGTAGCCTACCCTGACTCGGGTTGGTCAACATTTCGGGGGCCTGCCGATCACCTCCTCTTCTGTACTCAGCATCGTTGCTACCCCCAGCCACCGTTAATCCTCCGATTAAGTTCATAGGGAGGGCATACCACGTCAACACCGAGTAGAGTTCTACGTGGTGTCCTCTTGACCCTGAACCCTGGGTAGTGGCTTGACTTCGTGGGGATTTGTGCTTTTTGCTTTGAGAAAGCTCATCAGCTTAGGTCATCAGGCTCCATCTGGAGGTTCATTTTATTAATTCCTCTGTAGACAATGGTCTTGTGGCTAAGTTATCAGTTTATTTATAACATATCACTTTTCAAGAAAAATCTAAAGTGACCATATACAATAAGAGTATGGGAATAGAATAAGAGAAATCTTGATTGAGATAAGGAAGAGGGAGCAAATTGTTGCCCATCATACAGGTTAATACAGTTGTGATTGAACACAACTGAAGTGAGGTTTTTTTTTTAAGATATTATTTATTTGACAGAAAGAGAGAGCGTGCACCCACAAGCTGAGGGAGTGGCAAGCGGAGGGAGAGGGAGAAGCAGGCTCCCCAAAGAGCAGGGGAAACCATATATGGGACTCGATCCCTGGCCTCCAGGACCATGACTCCAGCGAAGGCAGATGCTTAGCCAACTGAGCCACCCAGGCACCCTGAAGTGAGGTTTTATATGATGTTTCCTAGTACCCGTGGCACGATGGAAAGGAGAGTGATGCAGCTGTCATTATTGGAAAAGAGAAAGCAGGATAACTCTTCAAAGGGCTCCCCACCTTATCCCAGTCAAGAGATCTGCCCTTATCAAACTTGGCTGTGGTAGTGTAGTGCAAATGTATTTGGTCTTTATTCCTGGTTCCTGGCACAGAGCTCCTAAAGCCTTGGGATTTCCCAAGTGATAGGAGGAGTGTTTTTTGTTATTTGTAATGAACATCTTTGATCAGATCTGAGTTTGTGCTAATGAGGTGACTTAAGGCTGGGCTGGTTACTGGAAAGACCAAGTGACTAGAGGGTTGGAACGTTCAGCTCCACCGACTGACCTCCAGGAAGTGGGGAGGCTGGAGATTCAGCTCTATGAAGCTCTTGAACAGGTGACTTGATGAGCTTCTGGGCTGGTGCCGGGAGGGTGGTGTGCCCAGAGAGCATATGGAAGCTCCATGCATACCTTGCCCAATGCATCTCTTCCAATGGGTCATCTCTGAGTTGTATCCTTTATGATAAACTCATGAACATAAGTGACTTCCTGAGTTCTATGAGCTGTTCTAAGAAATTACAAGTCTGAGGAGGAGAGATGGGAACTCTTGATTTTTAGCCAAACTGCAGAGCAGTGTGGTAATCTGGGGATCCACACTTGGTTTTTCCTTTTTTTTTTCCTTTTTTAAATGCAAAAAACAAGTTTATATTTTCTAAAATACCCCAGGAAGTTAATTGCATTTTAAAATTATTTGCATATTATAAGATTTCTTTGTTATAATTATTTGTTGATTTTTAACATTTTTCTTCCAACATTTTATTTAATATGTAGTTAGTTAACATATAGTGTGATATTGGTTTCTGGAGTAGAATTCAGTGATTCATCACAAGTGTCCTCCTTAGTATCCATCACCCATGTAGCCAATCCCCTGCCCACCTCCCTCCATCAGCCTTCAGTTTGTTCTCTATTATTAAGAGTCTCTTACAGTTTGCTTCCTTCTTTTTCTTTCCTCTTCCTCTATGTTCATCTGTTTTGTTTCCTACATGCCACATATGAGTGAAATCGTAAGGTACTTGTCTTTCTCTGACTTATTTTGCTTAGGATAATGCACTTTAGCTCCATCCATGTTATTGCAAATGACAAGATGCCATTCTTTTTGATGGTTGAGTAATATTCCTCTGTGTGTGTGTGTGTGTGTGTGTGTGTGTGTGTGTGTGTGTGTGTATCACATCTTGTTTATGGGGATCCGAATTTGTGATTGCTATCCAAAGTAGGAGAGGGCAGTTTTATGGGACTGGGTCCTTAATCTGTGGGTCTGTGCTAACTTTGAGTGGCTAGTGTCAGAATTGAATTGACATCTAGTTACTGTCTACAGAGAATTGGTTGTTGAGCTGGCTGAGGCTCTGATCTAGGGACAAAGGAAGGAGATGGGGAAGATGGTCACACTGGAAGGGGGGATTTAATTCCCAGGAGCCTCTCCCTTCAGGACATCTGACTGTTAAAAGGGACACTCAGCTCCTTCCAAAGTTCGCAGAGTGAATATGAATGACTTAGTCCTTTGGTGAATTCCTTGCTTCCCACAGTTGGTGGCTAATAAATGCCTCTGTGTGTGGTGAGATAGCCGAGAAGGGAGGAAATGTCAGCAAATGGCAAGCTTGCAGAGTCAGTTTTGGGCCCAGCATCTCTTTCAACCCTGGGTGTTTTAGGATTTTAAAATTACGATTCCTCAATTCTAGAACATATTCTCCGATTCTTTGCATGAGGAATAAGTCTCTTATTGGGGAATGCTCACAGAATACTGGACCAAGGACCTGCTACATGGCATCTAGTGGAAACCTACCAAGCTACCCCACCCATGGTGACTGAGGATGTGAGGGAGAGTGGCTGTGGGCTGTGGACAGTCTGTTTCATGGTGAAGAACTGCCTGGCAAAAGGAAGATTTTGTTTTTTTAAAAGATTTTATTTATTTATTTGAAAGAGAGACAGAGATCATACGTAGGCAGAGAGGCAGGCAGAGAGAAAGGAGGAAGCAGGCTCCCCACTGAGCAGAGAGCCCAATGCGGGGCTCGATCCCAGGACCCTGAGACCATGACCTGAGCCGAAGGCAGAGGCTTAACCCACTGAGCCACCCAGGCGCCCCCAAAAGGAAGATTTTTTAAAAGATTAAGAAAATAATCTCATAGAAGCACGGGGGCTTGAGATGATCTTCCAAGGAAGACTTCTAGATTCCCATAGAGATGAGGGGGTGGTGTTTTCCGGGTGAAGGAGCAGCTCGAGCAGAGGTGTAGGGGTAGGAATGAGCATGTCTTGAGGTGGGATAGCAGGAAGATGAAGATTGCTACCGAGTAGGATTTTATAGTACATACCACACACCGCTTTGGATTCTTGTCTGTAGAAAGCTTGTGTTCTCCTGAAGGTGACAGACACCAAACCCGGCAGCCATATAAACACATACTTAGAGATTATGATAAAGGCTGTGAAGGAAATGAACAGGGTGCTGTTATGGACAGTGTTGGGGTTGTGGTCTATAAGATGTTCTCTTACCCGTTACTTCATGGCACGACTCTCTGATGGAGGCAGGGCAAATATGATTATCCCCATCCTGCAGATAAGGGGACACTGAAAGTTGAGGCGACACAACAAAAGACACAGTTCTGGCTCTTTCCCCTCTAACACGTTCTGCCTACTGCAGTGTTAAGTAATTGAAGATGTTCACTGAGCACCTGGTTACCCGTCAAGCCTCCTCTTCCAGCGTGTAGTCTTCCAGCGTGAACCCAGGCCTGTTTCTCTTTGTTCCCTTCCTGTGGGAACTGTCAGCCTTGGAACCTGCATCTCAGGTCCTGAGATCTGTCCAGCTTCCTGGTGACAGGCCACCAGACGTCGGTGATCAGCATTTTGTCACATTGAGCCCAGAGGAAACTTCCATCTCACAAACACATGGTAACATTGTAAATGGTTGAATAAGTTGGCCTGGTTTCCCCGCAGAGAAACCGCCATATTCTGAAATGATAGAGGCTCCTCGTCAGTAAGAGGGATGTCTGTCCCTTTCCGGGGTTGGCGCTGTTGCCACCATCCATTTGCTTGACCCACAGCACAGCAGTTCCTTTTTCTCAAGCCATTCCAGTTGGAGAGTCAGTGGGATTTGAGGGTCTTCTTTCCATGAGGCCCTGCTCCAGATTGGGCTTTCAGTTCTGCCTGCAGCATCCCCAGAGTGAGATGGGAACAGATGAGCACGGGGGTGGGTTGCAGTGGTGCTATTTGGAGCAAGTTACAACAGACGGGGTAGAGCATGGACTGAGCATTGTTCTTGCGTGGCTTGTCCAACTGCCTCTATGAAGGACATCAGGAGAGGCGAGCAGTGCTACTGTCATAAAGCATCCAGTGACTCCGTAAGCCCTATTGGACTAAATAATCATGGGAGAGATGATGAAGAGATCTGAGCCTCAGTTTACCCAGTAAGAAAATGCACGTAATGCTCACTGATTTTTTTTTTATCAGTAATGTCTTGAGACTGTCCTCTGAGGAAGCATATCATTTAATGACAGTCAAATCCATTCAAAGCCCTGGGCAAAGCATTGAGAACACACATTTGAATGGGACTCAGGGCACATGTTCAAGGAGTGCTGTGTCCAGTGGGAGAGACAGCTGTGTAGGCACTAAAAATGGTGTGTGCGTGTCCGTTGTACAAGTTGTATGGCAGTGACCTAGACCAGTGCCATGGGAACAGACGGCATGAGCTGGAGGACCTGCGGAAGACTTCCCCAGCAGGTGTTCATTTGAACGTGTCCTGAAGACAGAGCAGAAGTTTGCCGGTTAGAGCAGGGACCCTGCGTTCTTGGGGTGAAGCTTCATGTAGGCATTTCTGAGTCCAGAATAGCTGGTGTTCGTGCTCAGCTCTTGACTTTGGGACTTTGTTGTCTTCTCCTCCCGCCTTGTTTCCCTCTCTCCCATGGATGCGGAGAAGCAGTCTGATAATTGTGCACTCAGAGTGTCGCAGGATTAGGAGAACTGATTCCTCCACTTACAGAGCTCTCTAGGTCTGGATGGTAAACCTCTAGCACATGGGCCACTATCTTGTTTGGATCCATTGCTGATTGGATTGCCACGTTTTCTACTGAGCCCCGGCTTGGCTTCTGAATCTTCCTCAGTGCGGTGCTGCGGAGAGCTGCCCCCAGCCTGGGTGACCAAGTGGGAGACCTTTACCATTCCTGCCCAGTCCATCTTCTTTGATCTTGTCGGCATGCAGGTCCTGTAGGTGGCAGAGTCCCCTCCCACTTAGGGAACCAGGAAGTACAAAGCCAGTGTCCCTGTTTTCAGATGGAGGGGGTGGTCCATAGTGGTGAGTGGGTACAGCAGAGGCGAGGTCGCCAGAAGTAAAAATTCCTCATCTCCGGCTTTGACTGCAGAGTTTCTCTCTCTGTGGTAAACTGTCCATTCTCACCAAGTTTCTGGCCATGGTTCCTTTTCATCTTCCCTGTGTGAGGCATTGGGAGCCACAGAGAAGGTAAGAGAAGTAAAACCCATGGTTCTGTCTTAAGAGTCCTACAATGTATTTGGAGCAGTGGGGACAAGCATTGATGACATAGTTAAGAAATTGTACTATATTAACAGTGTATGTTAACATATGTGGATTCTATAATAATGTATTACGCAGTATAATAGCTATTATTTGGATATTATTTACTAGGCAATGTATGGTTTTATGTGGCAGCATGAGCACAGGAATTTAACAATAAGGAATAGCCTGGGCTCCCAAGTGTCCCAAGTGTCCCAAGAAGCAACAGGGACAAGTAAACCAGCCTTTGCACCACAGTGTGATGGGGCTGTGCTCATGCTGTCTCTTAAGGAGAACAGGGGAGCAGGAACAGCTGAACTGGGCATAAACTGGGTTTAAATGACATTCCAGAGGAAAGGGACAGTAAATGCAAAACAGGGACAAAGAGAGAACTGCAAGTAATTCACAGGGGTCTAGCCAGGGGAACTGGAACTCCAGCCTTACCTCTGGAGAGAGTCACAAAAGATTTCAAAGGCTCCTTGAAGGGTTTTGGCTTGGCCACGAGGCTGGTGCGGGGCTGGGGAGACATGGTGAGCAGGAAGGCAGGATGGCATCCCTGAGGCAGCAGCAAGGGAGGGATTACAGAGGGTCAATGCTTGGGGCATAGAGGAGACCAGTATGACCCAGGTAAAGAGTGACCCAGGTCCTAAACAGAGGAGAGCCATCAAGGAGGAGAAGGAGGAATTCAAAGCACAGTAAGACATTAGGCAAGGCAGATGCGCTGACCTACTGTTTTCTGAGGTTACATGGGAGGAAGAACTCACTGATGGCTTCCAGATTGCCAGCTTGAGACAGGATTTCGATAGGGAGAGAATATTCAGTTTGAGGTGATGGCTGATAATTGGGGCTCAGAGGGTCCTTGGAAGGCTGAAGTCCAATTTCCTGCCTTTAGCCATCTATTGTCCATTTAAAGCATCCGAGATAAATGAGGATCGCTCCAATCTCCAAAGAGTGACAGAGAAGACCATTCTTTCCTCTTCAGAATGGGAATGTTTCAGAATAGGAAACTATTGGTTTTGAAACAATTCTGTAGATAATTGATCTGTCCCTGAATCTACTTAATTCTGGTAGAAGTTTTTGTGATGATTACATGGATTACATGCAAGTTACTGTAGGACTTGGTCTTTATTGCTCCTGTTTCCTTCACTTCTTAGGCCTTGCAGATGTAGGGTGGGGACTCTGCCCAGGGATGCCCAAGATAGGAAGCTCCAAGGACACGTTTTATAGAGGGTCTCACTTAGCTGATAAACTTCCAGGTAGTGCTGGAATGATTCATGAATGGCTGAGCAATCCATCTGAATGCGTTCTTGTCTGGGAGATGCCGGCTCATCATCTGTATCCACCAGTGCACACACACTTGGTGGAGAAAGAAGGAAGATAAGACGAGAAGAGGAGGAGGGAAAGAGAAACAGAAGAAAGTAGGAAATGAGTTGGGGGCGCCTGGATGGCTCAGTGGGTTAGAGCCTCTGCCTTCGGCTCGGGTCATGATCCCAGGGTCCTGGGATCGAGCCCCAGATCGGCCTCTCTGCTCAGCGGGGAGCCTGCTTCCTCTCTCTCTCTCTCTGCCTACTTGTGATCTCTGTCTGTCAAATAAATAAATAAAATCTTTAAAAAAAATTATTAAAAAAAAAGGAAATGGGTCGAAGTGAAATAAAAACACACATCACAAAAGGTCAGGTCAGGGGGTGGACTGACTAGAGTGGAGTGAAGGGAAGGGAATCCTTCAACTGTAGGAGGTACAGAGGAGGACAGGGATGGTGCCTGGACCCAGGGTGACAGAGTGAGGCCGGGCATGGACACAGGACAGCCTCCAGGATATACTAGAGCTAGGATAGCCGCACAAGCAGTAATGTTAACTCACAGAGTACTAGGGGTGGCCGCCTCTACAATATTCTCTTTTTAAAAGGAATTCAGGGTTACAACTTTTATTTTTGAGTCTTTTTGGTAGGCAGGGTATGTCAGAGAAGAACAATGCCTCTAGCGACACTCCTCCTATGTCCAGCAGCAACAGTAGAAGTGTGACCCTGGGTCATTTGCCCACTCTCCAAACCTCCAAGGATATCTCCAAGAATAGCAATAGGACTGCTGGGGCGTAGTGGCTATTTTCACTGCTCTCCAGCAGAGCACTTGACTGTGTCTCAAGCCATTATCAGCTTCCCAGAAACAGGAACCACACCCACATTCTTGTCTCCTTAAGCTGCTGGGGTGAAGAGAGAGGGTGATAGGAAAGGGACAGCAGGCGACAAGCAAGAGGGGAAGCACAGTGGCCCACAAGAGCCAGAGCCGTGGTTGTTTTTCCATGGAAAGTATTGGGATTGTGTGTTGAGTCATCATTTAAACCAACAGGTCTTGTGTACTGAAGTTCCATTTTGGGACTTAAAGCACCAAAGCCCTTGTGGGTGCCCTGGTGTTGTCCAGTCTTAGGATCTTGGCCAGAAGCAATGGGAGGCACCGGAGTAGGGGCTATGAATGCATGAGCAGCATTGTGGGATCAGACCCAGGGAGAGAAACACTATATGTATTTTTTTGTCTCTTATAAAATCCACTCACATGAGATCTTTCTTTCCTCAAGCAGGTGAACACATTATTCCCCTAATAAGAATTTTTTCTGTAGATAGTAGACCATTCACTTTGGAGAGATCCTCCTTTTCAAAGAAGACCACTAGAGGATATTAACTGGGTTCATTTTAATATGTTAATGCATCGTTTCCTTTCCCCAGTGCATCCCGGGCTAGAGACTGAAGCTCGCCTCGCCACTCTGTATGCACCAGACCTCCACACCCGAGGCTTATCACAAGCAATTATCTTACCCAAATAAAAAATGAAAATGGAAAAGTTAAATAAATAACAGGACATCTTGATGGAATCGCAGTAATGCTCATCTTGGTTAACATTAGCCCTGACTTTTGGACAGCTAGATTTGTTAATACGGTTGTCCTTTGTTTAGGCATCTATCTGTAAATCTCGTGACTTTCCAAAATGATGGATGGCAGCCGTCTCACTCTTCCCTAAAGAAAACCAAAAAAACAACAAAACAAAACAAACACTCTCCAGGAAACTGGAAGAAGCAAATTGGACACTGTAGTCCTGACCTAAGTATCGCCTCAAATGGAGAAAACCCTCAAAACTGAGTTCCCCTAAAAATTACTGCAGTTTTGTCCACAACTTGTTCAGTGTTCCATTGGTCCAGTCTTCCTCCTCTGCACTGCTGTACCCGTCAGGCCTCTGTGAACTTGAACGAGAAACAGGAACTTGGGGTCACAGTCCTGATGGACCGGTTTGGGCCTGGCAGCAAGCCATCCCAAACCTCAGGGGCTCAGCATGACAGATGTGTTTACTCCTGCTTCACGTGAAGGCCTATGGGTGCTGCTGGTTCGTCCCAATGATTGCTCTGCAGATCTCCAGCCTGGCATCTCAGCCGGCTCTGACCTTTGAGCCTCTCCATCCCAGTGAGCCCTTCTACTGTGGCCATAGCAGAGGAAGAGAAGCCCAGAGATTTAGGTACTGACGATGACGTGCTTTGGCCAAGAAGTGACACCGGCCGGGTCCATTCACATTTCCTTGGCTGGAACTGGTCCTGTGGTCAGTCCAACCACCAGAGGGTGGGAAAGCACACCGGGAGGAAAAGGAACAGTCCATGTCGCTGAACGTGAGCAAAGTCTAGTTCTTCAGGAACGTTGCCCACTGACGGTTGTTTTCCTTTATTTGCCCTAAGTGGTGGTGACTGAACTCTGGGGTCCCCATCTGGGATCTCATGTGTCCTACAGACTTTTGAAGTCACCCTCCTCTTACATAAATATACATACATCACCTGTCATCTGAAAATAGACTTTTTATGAGCAGTTTAAGTTCACAGCCAAACTGAGCAGAAAGTATAGAGATTTCCCACAGACCTCTTGCTCTCCCCATGCCCCACAGACTCCCCAACTATCAGCACCCCCCACCCGAGTGGTACATTTGTTATAACTGATGAACCCGCATTGACACATCATTATCACCCAAAGTCCATAGTTTGTATTAGGGTTCATTCTTGGCTGACCATGTTACGGGTTCAGACAATGATGCATATTCATCATTATGGTAACATACAGAGTAGTTTTCCTGCCCCGAAAATCCTCTGTGCTCTGCCTATTCATTCCTCTTTCTTGTTTAACCCTTGGCAACCACTGATTTTTTTTACCACCTCCATAGTTTTGCTTTTCCCAGAATGTTGTGTGGTTGAAATCACGTAGTATATAGCCTTTCAGATCAGCATCCTCCCTGTCTTTTTTTAAAATTTAATCTTTTTTTATTTAAACATATAATGTAACCCCACCACCCTCTCCCAACCCC